>LOND01000774.1:30014-43550 GCA_014220965.1 Paragonimus kellicotti | reverse complement strand
CCAGCATTCGTTACTTCACTGATATATCCAGAACAAATGAATCGCTTGAATAGTTTAGTGCAAGAAAGAACAATACGTTGACAATGAGTAATTAGGCTTCGGCGTTTCGGGAAAGGAGTCATACTTTGGAATCAGCAACACAGGACGGTATGCAGTGAAGCTATTAATGGCAGAAATATTTATGTCATGAAAGTCCGCTGCGAACAGTTATATGAATAATTCAGTAAATCATCTCCAGAAGACATAACCGAATGCTAGAACTGAATACGACAACCCTTCTATTAGCGTAGATGTACGAAGCTGTCCGGTAGTTAACGACCAACAGCAACCCATTGGTAGCACGATGAAAATGGAATTCCAAACTGCGATCTTGAAAGCCGCTAACTTAAAACAAAAAGCGATATGCGTCTTTCTAAAAAAAAAGCCATTGTAGGCTTGGTACTGATCGTAACAACCTATTTCTGTGAGACTACCTTCGGCAAAATAACAAAATTGAAACTCGTCCCTTTTTTTAGATCGTTCGCAGTTACCGAAGTAGCCCCACCGACGAACATCCCTTGTGGACAGTCACAGACTCATTCATCAGGTTAACAATTTCCAATTTGATCCACTTTTTCAAAGAAATTTATATACATAAATATGCATCACCAGAAAAATGCTCATAGCCCACTCGACAAGGAAACAGGAAAAAAGTCAAAATTCTCTTCATAACATCGTGGTGTTAGGCCAATGTCGTCGAGCAACTCGAACATTGAATAAGGAAGTCCATTATGCAGAGGGAGTTGTGACTACTGAACAGACATAAAAGAAAGGTCGCAACAAAAAAGTTTGATCATCTCCATTTTGGTGGCCACAGAGTAATTTTCAACTGAACCGACAGTAAACGTAACAGGTACTTACTTGGGGTACGGTAAGAACTATAAAAGATAGTGTCCTTTTGCACACAAACTTACGCGAAATCTCCGGCCCATAATAAACGGATCATCCGGATTGCGGTCCGCTAATAATTTTCGTAGGTTTTCCACAATAACAAATGTATCATCGTCTGCTTTCAGGAAAAAATCATAGTCAGATGCATAGTTTTTTACAGCATAATGTATGGCAAACTTCGTTTTGTCCCAAAGTGCCTCACGGCTTTCGTTCACAACTGCCGCTGTTAAAAAAATGAAAGAACGTATTACTATTTGAACTAAATCATTATTGTTTTCATGCGAACTCATGACAGACAGAGTTACAAATAGTCCACCACATAACTTGAGTTGATTCAAAATATACGAAGAAAAGGGAAAAAACGTAGCCTCATTCCGAAAGCTCCTATTCACAAACGATTACGTTATTATTCAGCTTTATTCGATAACAAACACATTATAGAAATGATATACCTGCACGTAATCAAATTCAGGACCAACTGATAATGAGATAGACCCCGCTTTCCTTACCACAGTAAGATGAAGCTGTACCACATAAACATTTGTTTTTTTATTCGTACAAGGAAAATCGAAGAATTCATGAGTAGGGGGCAGGTACGTACCAACTGACGGCAACGCTTCGTTTACCACACTGCTTACGAAAATATGGGCGTTACACCGAGAGGCCCATGTGTCTCTAACTGCCACAGCCTTCTTTTCATGATTGGCAGGCATTGTCAGTACCATGCACAATACACGAACTCGTTTGGCCAAAGATTTAGCAATGATATCTTCATCTGGATTTAAAGAGAAAATGAACATAAGCATTGCGATTAGATATGTAACAGAAGCCAACAATAAATTACCGATGTGCACGACCTGGGTGACAGTTACCAATTGAGATCGACTCACGCACAGGGTAGCAGGGAGAAACGAATGACAATACGTTCATTACAGTAATCAGTAACATGTTCCACTTCACTGAACTAACAGGCGTCTATTTTGCCCAATGAAAACTCAGTACAATATGAAAACTGTCGAGAACTTCTTGTCGCTAAGTAGCTGCCCGAAGGTAACGATCGACCGCGGTCAAAATGAACAACGGCAGGTGCCAAGCCCAAACAAACGTTTAATTTTAGCCGCAAAGAAACCAACTTACACGGTTTTTGATTCTAACGCAGTCTATCATGATGCCATGTGTGACACAGCACAGTTGTAAACGCACTGTTATATAATACAGTGACGGTCTGTCCCATTTTAGTAAGCATCAATAATAACACGTAAAATAGAACAAACTCTGATAGATCCATCGCTCTTTGAATAGATTGTTGATGTGTAGACTCGAAATTGCAACTAACCCATCAGGAATTGAGCCCAAGCAGAGTAAAAGCGCTACCAAATACTCACTACTGCATGAGTTAAAGCAACAAACAATTATAGAGTGTATGTTTATTACTGTGCAACGAAACCGAATCCGTCCTCATCCATCCGTTTTTCAGGACATGGAATCACTTAGTTCGAAGAACAAATTTCACCGACTGTTACCACACCCAATGTACACTGTTTACGACTGTCAAAGATGCCCGACGTTGGTGATTTTTTAGTTTTTAAGCAGAGGCCTCCAGCTATTCGTTCTCCGATCACGGAAATGATGGTCACGGCCTAGAGAACGTGATCAGCTTGCGCTCGTTTGCATTTTTCTACCGTGCAGTCTATCCATCTGACGTTTGCTGCTGACTCTACAGCGCACACTTGCATTGCTGACTATCTTACCAAGACGACTACCATAAGCTTGGGTTGGTTTGAAAATAAATGATGCAGAAGCTGGCCAATTGGTGATTAACACCCTCGTCATCATATGGTTAAAGTGTATTGGTGTGTTGAAACATATAGACTGACATAATCCACGAAATACACAAACTGGCAAATTAGCCACTGAGTTCAGACCCTAACGTTTGTAAAATATTCACGATCAATCAGATTCACCGGTTGACGTAACACCTAATGCAGGTTGTGTCCGCTCAGCAGCGGGGATAAGTATGCATACGCTGAGTACTGTCACCGCTAGCCTGTGTGTTGCCTGTTTACGGCATAGTCAATGGTACTTGACCACACTTCGGACCTCACTTTGCAGATTCTTCATAATGAAACACTTTCTGAGTCACCTGATATGTTATTTGCCCACACCACCCAGTCCGCAGTTATAGTGCCTTGAGAGAGCGAATTATTATATAATGCATATGTTTCCTCATAGATCTATGCTATACGAACAGTGCTTAATCCATGCATATTTCTATACATTTTATACCGTTCGTACCAACGAGGCTCGACGAGCGGTCCACTCACATCAGCGGCTTAATGATAGGATGGCGGGTTATCTGTCCTATACATTAGAAGGTGCTTCAAGGAAAATTAACAGCCAGTAACCGGAATGCATAATTACCACCATCAACAGTAGCCTCGTGAACGAGCGTCTCTAATGTAAAAAAAAGGCCGCGTTACACTCCTTTCGACAAGTAAGTGAATCTAACAATACGATTGCGTTTACTGAAAAACGGTCTCTGAATATCAAGGGTGATGTTCCACAGAATGTATATTAGATATTTGGCCAAGTGTTTAAGTGTGCAAATTTCACACTCGAAAATCGACAGTCTAGTCCACCGTTGTCAATTCAGCCTAATAACCGGGAAAAAAAGTTAACTCAACGTGAAATGTTGTAAGGACAAAAGTAGTGAAATTCCTGCTGGTTATTGAATGTGTAATCAAATAAGTTTATTGAGGTTTACCAATGTGAAACTGACTGAGAAGCTTCAACACTGTCTGTGGATATGAAATTATCCCAAAAAAGTAACAAACGCAATGAAAAAACAACCACGACTAACATACCCATGTGTCCATAGACATCGGAATTCACAACTGATCGTTTGAAAGAGATGGGGAAAACAATATTTTCCTCCTTCCCGTACAAAAAGTGATAAAATGTAAATCCTCCGAAGAAAACTATAAGTAATAAAAGCAAAGTGGAAAAACGCGACTGGAAAAGATGCGGAAGACTAGACTGCTGTACATCCGACATCTGAAACGAAAGAAGCTCTCAATAATTACTGTGGAAAAAAAATTAAACGAGTAAATACACTGGACGGTTGTGACAAAAAAGTCGTTCGGACAGACGAATCCGTCGTTTGGTGAAGTACACTCAGATGTATCAAAAATGCACACAAGTACTGCAGCCCTCCAAAAATGTTCACAACCGACCTTTCACCAAGCAGTACCTACATTCACATTGCATAGGACAATGAGTAGGTTACATAGTTGAATTATCTAATTCAACTATTTTCTCGCACAAAAGTAATCCATTTCACTCGTTGTTCATTTACATCGTTGTTCGTATTGAATGTTTTTCTGAGACATTTCTTAACAACGTTGCAACGAACGCCAGTTCCAGCCATAGTATCATTTGGTCAAGCACAGACCACATGATTGAAAAGATGGGGCAGTTCATTTTACTCTGCAAAAAGCAATAGGCACGTCGCGAAAACTGTTGCGGAATAAACAAAAGAAAATTATTAGGAGAGAAGTATTAGTTGACGGGTAATCAATTCAGAGTTAACAAGACAGTTACTGTGTCTCCTCTCGAGGCGATCGGACAACCTGATCATTACTCACAAGCGAAAGTGGTTGAGCGTTCACATATGATAATTCGGTCGTGCCTAATGTGAGGTCAACGGCACACTGAACAACACATTGCTTAATGAAAGTGTGGTTAGAATTCTGATCTCGGACGTGGCTAGCATACAGAATTCTGACGATCTCTAACAAGAGCGAAACTCAAACCTAATGCTTCCTTTCGAAGGAGGTTGATTGGAAAGTTGAACATTGAGTTGATCATTGCCATCATTACCAAATGGCGCAACATATCGATGGTTTACGTTGATGCTAAACTGCCGTACAATAAATAGAAAGGCAAGTCCTAGATGAGAAGAAAGAGGGAGGTATGTTGTATAACAGGTTGTCTCGTTTGAGTATTATGCCACTCACAAGCGACATTCAGAAACTAAAGGGCAAGCCTCAACGCCGCAAACGAATGGGCTAACGGAACGTAACAACCGAACGGTCAAAGAATGGTTATCAGCCAAAGGAGGCGACTGGGAGTCTGCGTTACCATTGGTGTTATTGGCCCACCGTGCAGGCGAGCACGAAGAAATCTCCATTTCAATTGATGTACGGTAGAACCCCTCGACTTCCGGTGGATCAGGACATTGGAATATGGCCAGAGTGCAGCGATTCCACCAAAGAATTGGTTGCCGAAAGAGGAAGAGCCAAACGAAATCTGAAAGCATCGCAGGCACACAAAGGAGCAATCCGCAACGCAACGGCTCGGCAAAACTAGAATGTTCAACCTCGGAGAAAGGGTGAAGTATCGAGATCATCGGAACACGGGTGCCAGCGGCCCAGGATCAAGAAAACTTCTGCCTAAATGGAAAGGTCCGTATTTGGTAATTTCCAGACGGGGCCCAGTATACACGATCAAGAGGGACGGCGAGACGAAACGAGTGCATGCCAGTGAGTTAGCAAAGTGGCACGAAATGCCGGCGCGGCGAACCAGAAGATCAATAATCCGGGAGGCAACACTGCGTCGGTCGGAAGAGGATTCGTCAGCAGATGCAGAAGAACTAAGGGACCTCAGAAGGGAGAGGCATAATTCAACGCACGTTACTACACCGAGATGTGATAACCGATGTGATATAATCAAGACTGGTGAAGGCAATTAAACAAGCATTTAAGTTCTGGCCCATCAAAGATGATGTGAGACCATCAACGTTGACTGTCATAATGCTGTGCGTTACAAGCATTCCGTAATTTTGTTGTTGACGCTTTTTTAGGCGGTAGATCAAGCAAGACCATCGTAAGGCTGCTGGCCTTCAGAACAATTCTGCAGATTCAACAATTGTGTTCTTGTTAGAATCGAGCATCCCTAACTCTGAGAGACTCTCGGTGTTACGACATGCGCAGAACAAACCAAGACTGCAAACTAGCTATCTATAGTTGGAAACAGTCGTGATGTTTTTCGCAGCTCAGGTTGGGAATTCAAACATTGGGATGTTCGCCGAGCTTGGCATTTAGGTTGCAAACGTTTCATCACCAAACGAGGTGACATCATCAGTGCGTAAGTGTTTCAACGTATAGGTCTGAACGTATTCAATATTGATCTCACCACAGAACTAGCCAACAAAATCAACGTCGTACTAGAGAAACTGGAAGCTATGCACGAAATAAGCAATTAGAAATACTGAAAAATACAGTCGAATGATGCAAACACTGCTCAATTTTATGGACTGTCAAAAATACACAAGGACGGTGTCCCACTGCGACCAATTGTATCCCTACCGGGAACACCGACATACAATCTGGCCAAAGACCTATTCAAGCGACTGCGATATCTCATCGACGGATCAGAATATTCCATCAGCAATGTTCTACAATTCTTTAACAAACTGAGAAATGTTAGAAGAGAGGAAGACGACGTAATGGTCGCATTTGATGTGACAGCGCTGTTCACCCCCATCGATCACACCCTGGCCAAAGATACACTGCGAGGACTATTGGAGGAAAATCTTCGACCGAATGAGTCCCTGAAACCGGAAAGCATATGCAACCTCATGGAACTATGTTTGTCGACATACTTCAATTCAATGGTCAAGTCTACGAACAACTTAAAGGAACTCCAATGGGTTCGCCCATATCCGGATTCATTGCAGAGGCGGTCATGCAGAGGTTAGAGAATATCGCGCTGCAAAAGATAAAACCAAAACTGTCGATACGATATGCCAACGATACATTCGTATCTCCCAAACACTCAACGACAGAAAACATACAGACTAGTCGACAATCGTTTTCAACCGTATTAATTTTGCCATGGAGATTGAAACCAACCAGCTGTCGTTCCTGGATGTATTAATCAGCTATAAACCTGATGGAAACACTGGAGACCTCAGTTTATCGAAAGAAAAACACACGAACCAACTCCTCAGTTTTCACAGCAACCATCCAGTTTGCCATAAAAGCAGCTGCATTCCGACTCAGTTTATAGGGACGGAAACACACTGTAGTGCTACAGAGCTTCGAAGAAAACAGGAAAAGTACTTGTGCCGAGTATTCCTTCGCAACGGATACCCATGAAAATTCATTAAACGGAGCACGTTGCACGAGGAGAGAGATTCAAGCTCTATGGAACCACCAACGAAACGAATTGTATTGTCATACATCAAAACCGTATCAGAAATGACTGCAAGACTCCTGAGACCACATGGCATCACGCTAGCGCACAAGCCAACGGCAACGTTACGAAGAGTACTGTCAAAACCTAAGGAACAACTCAAACCCGCTGATGAAAAAATGTTTTAGACAAAATTCAACGCAATGTCCACGAACATCACGTCGGACAAACCAGGACGGAAATTATCAACACGAATTGGCCATCAAGAGACACGATCAATTTTCTTTGATCTCCGTCCACGAGGATCAAACTGGACACACCTTCAACCTGAGCACCGCAGAAGTCCTTACTCAGGCAAACACCAGACACGCAAGAGAATTTCTCGAGGCTTGGTATTCATCGGCCGGGTCAATAAACAAACACATCGAGCTGGACAAAATCTATGAACCAATGCGAACCAAGGACTTGATATAGTTGTAAACGCCGGCAAACACGAACGGTGCAACCTGGAAGGATCGGACCATTGATCAAAACGGGACAATGGATGATCAATCAGATCAAATTCCAAAAACGAAGAAGTGACCCAACCAGTCAAAGGGCAAAGACCAACCAATCAGGCTCGGAGGTGAAAGTTCAACAGCAGCAGGAAGCAGCTAACAAGATTTCATATCAAAGGCTCGCGAGGTCTAAGAAATAACCAATCGGACCTCAGGTCAAAGTTCAAGTGCGACCAGAAGCAACCAATGGCAATTCAGGTTAAAGGTCAAAACAACAAGTGACCAATCAGAACTCAGGTCAGGAGGCCAACTTACTCCGCTATATAACAGCACAAACACACTTCCACCAAACCCCACGCTCAAAACCTATACGCTGAAACACTTACGCACTGATGATGTCACCTCGTTTGGTGATGAAACGTTTGCAACCTAAATGCCAAGCTCGGCGAACATCTCATTACCTAGCCAACCGTATTTCATGCTGGGACATGTCGTGGTTATCAGCATTCCGATTTGTTCGTCTATTATCTTACCTATTCCGTAAGTCGTGAAGCTCTTCCGTGCGGTAACAACGCCAAAAAACAAATGAGTGAAAAACAATATAAAAATGCATTCAATGAAGAGGTCAATTTTGTAAAAGACCGGTAAAGTTTCTTGAACAGGCCAAAATGAAGTACAAATTTTGATGTGTAGTGGGAAGGTGTTAACAAAACGTCATCTTAAAACGAAATAAAGAATTGAAGTCGTAAATAAAGTACAATCGTGTGTCCGTAATTACCGTATGCCTAAATATCCGCCACTTGCAACCAGCTGACGGCCCGAAGAGAATAGCATAGACCAGGTGGAAAGTCACCAAGTACACGTGTGTAGCGACTCGCAAATTCTCCAGTATGCATGTGGTATGAAGTGCAAAAAAGTTTGGAATACGAAAGCCACACGTCGCGTTGAAGCTGTTGATAGCTGTCCTATAAAATATTTCCAATAATTTGCTCGCACACATTTTAAAAAAGGGAGAAATGTACCATAAACTTTTTCAGTGTGATCGCTGGTCGAAAGATTTCAACATAAACTCCACCTTACTTCATTGTCGGTGTCGTTTCGTAGCGTTACAGAGGACCACCTGTATATTTTGTACAATAAACGCTTGTGCTCCCTCCTAAAGCGACAACTATAACACGTTTGGCGTATCGTTTCTAGTTCCCCAGTCTAGCTATGTTTTAACAATTTTCATCCTTTTAGTAAAGTTTTCCTTTAAGTTATTCCACATTACTGTTGCGGCGAGCGACAGCCTGAACAACAGTGCCTTCAGGTCACGTTCATGACGACTGTGAATGAATAAATGAGTAAATGACCAAAGACAGGTTGATAATAGATAGGAAAAATACATTAGGTAGCACTCAAAAAAGAGCTAGGGGTTCAAGGTTCGAGCACTATAAACAATGATCAAAAGGTTATAAGCAGATCGAACTTGAACATTGGAATAATAAGCAAACGAAACTGCTAACCACAGTGTGTAGACTAATAAGTACGGCAATGAAGGTCATATATTCTTTTCGTTTGATTTCAATCATTACGGAGAGCCAGTACGCGTATCGAATAAGCACATCAGGTCCCTCTTGACAGTGATCACCTAATTCTAGGAATCGACTTCGTGTGGTATTAGATCCAGAAGAACAAAATAAGACAGTCGATCCATATCTCTAGCCGTGCTCACTTTGACGATTCAATGAATTACCTCGGTACGCCTTTTGAGATAACAGATTCTGTTGCTTCGAACTTCTAAATGATTAAAGACATAATTAGTGTATATACTCCTAAATCTCTTCAGGAGCTCTCCGCACGTTCATCTCCCGCGTGGTATCCGTCTTATTAACCGTCGTGGACAGTTACTCGTGAAACAAATGTGATCAAGAAAACCGGAAGACGCTGAATCATTTACTAAAGTAAACAATCGATGTGAATCGGATGGCTGCCGCAATCACCTTGAAGCACAGAAGTGTTTGGACTGACAGTCAGGAATTTTAAAAAAATGCTTATGTGTATGTGTCGTCGAGGTAAAACCCTTTGTCAGATTTATCGTTGTGCCCAGTAAACGTCGAAGACAGCCGTGATACACACAACGCTGCCGAGTTATTTAAGGCCTAATACACCGCCGTCTATGTTACAGCGACATTCCCCGCATTCATCCTACTGCCATGGGTTTTTCAGCAGTTCATTTAACCAGTGGAATCCTCCGTAAGAGAAGCTACAGTTTACATCTAACTTACCCGGTTTAGTGGCTGCAGACAACATTCATCTAAGAATACCGAGCGAATCAACCATAGGTTAATTATGCACGCAACATTCCGGAGAATGAAGGAAGGTTAACTAAATTATCATTCGTAAATCAGACGACCGCTAATTACCTTCGAGCTACTGATCGATCAGCCCGATGTACATCTGACTCACCAGATCAGAATGCTTGTTCAAACAGGTAACTTTAAAACATCTTCCCATAATTAATTCTATATTCACAGCCCCTCAAGGATTTCTACAAAACCTACCGCAGTTGCCTAACACTTTTTTTACGCGCATATTATAATGACTGATCAAGTGTCACACGGCCCACACTCACAGAAACCAAAGGCATACAGCTTTCAAGCTCGCATTAACCGCTAGACAGCCCCTTTATTAAGTAGTAGAACTTTTGGGATCAAAGGTGGTTTCGACCTCCCTTGGTGTGCGTCAGTCCTCAGTAACCCTCGATGGACGTGGATGACTGTAACGTTTGGAATTCCCATTGTCTCAACATTCACCAAAATGACCTAAATGCAGTCAAACAATGGTTACAGTGGCGGTATCTTCCTGTAAAGAAAGACATGTGTATCCGTGTCTCATGGTGTAAATTCTGGGAGCGCTCACAGAACGTACTGTTTCAAAAACTGTGATAGATTTCAAGGTGGATAAAAAGAACGACTTATGAATCCGACTAACATCCAACCTGTCCTCCTTTTATCGGTATATAAAGGCAGCAAAGAAGGAATAGGTAGTGCTCAGCATGACGAAATATGTAGTTCATCACACTGATGGAAACGGTCACCAGGCACTCACGAGAATTATATTTAACCATTACTTAAATTAACTATCCTAAAAAGGACAAATAATTACGACGAAAGTTAGGTAAGGGTTTCAGTTTGAAACTCTTGATCTTTGATCACTTAATAGGCGAAAACTTCGAGCGTAACCGATTTACACTTATCTCCTATCCAATGATCTTGCAGAGAAACCCTCCAGTTTTTGCAGATCAAAGCGGTTTGCTAGGTCACAATGAAAGTTTAACTAGTTAAAGTCTCGTATACTTATATAACAAAATTTATCCCCTCACTGGATGATGGTCTCCTTGAATAGGCTACCGCCAGCAGTTGTTAATGCTTCCTCAAGGACAAAGTTCAAGACATTGCTAGAATCTGATTTGGTCGCCCCAAATGACTATTGAGCTAGGCAAATGTTCACTATCACGTGCAAATTATTTCCCTTTATCTTAAAAAAGATATGTTAGGGATCGAAACCATACTAGCTTTACATAAACGGCCTCGAGAAACAAACATTCAATTTCATGTCATCGAACGAACACTGAACCGACTCGGGGATCGACCGTGATCAACGTCGTATCTGCTGATCAATCACTAAATCACTAAGGAAGATATATTGCAATGCACGAAGTCCCTAATCACGGACAACCATGAAATTACACTTAGGATAATGAGACCGTTTGCAGCGCAGACGGAATTTTCACTGAATCCTATACACAAGTGATCTTCTAGTGCGTTATTAACGACGTTAACCCAAAATTTAGTTAGAAAAGTTAAGGACGAGTGAGCAAACGATGGGTGTAATTTTACATGGGCCACACAGAAAAACAACACACAAACAGAAAATTAGACGGAGCATATCATGAAAGCTTTCTTAACAGCCCAGGTACAAAATACAAATACAACCTTTGGAATTATTTTACATAATGCATCGCAAGGAGACAGGTGAAATCTTTAGGTCACTATAGAACATTTAGCAGAGAATTCCTGTGAAAACAACTTTTTTGAGTCAATAATAATTCCATTCCGATGGAGACGATTGAGGCCAACCAATTTCTGCTCCATCTGGTTCAGCAGATACCCAAACACAGCAGGTGGAGGAACACTGATATCACACCGTCCTAAGCGGGCTCTACTCTGGTGTGTTCTATTAGCAGTGTCAAAACGTTCGGATCAAACATTCCAATGCTCGGTGTGAGACATCCAGTGGACGTTAGCGGGCAATACCGGAAAGAGTCAGAGATAATCGTGGTATGGCGCCACGTCGCGCCAGCGTGGGAAGAAGCATACGGCAATAAATGGGACGGAAAACCGGTGAGTGTGTATACGAGGATAAATGATGTTTTCAATCTAATTACGTGACAAGTATGAGTGTACTAAATGAATGAATAAATGAACACATGCTTTTTGTTCCTTTAAAACATTTGCCGTACACTTTCGTGAAAGACTTTACACTGTGCATACAAATATACGGTTATTACTATTCTGACAACCGCTTAGGCCAAGGCACTCTGCGCCCAGAACGATTGGTAATTGAGGATGCGGACGTAGGTGGCAAGAGTTCTAGGACAGGCTCATTTGAGGTGCTAATGGGAGCATCAGCAACTGAATAGTGGGTGGTTGACGAAGAAAAAGCCGACTGAGTAAACGTCCCTGGAGTACCACGGTGAGTGAACTCGAAGCGATCGATAAGTAGTCTCTCCTTTGTTTAAGTGGTCTGTGATATGCACGCGATCACTCCTTTGAAAGATTTTGAAAATAACTTTATGGGGATGTTTCATAAGAAGCCGTTGGACATCCACGCGTATGAAGACGTGTATACGTCGATGGTGAGTACGGGCAATAAAATCTGTGGCTTCGCCCAGACGTGTTGGTCAAAGGGAAACGACGTATCTGAACAAGGAGTTCCTGTGGCAAAAAACATCGTATGTAAAATTGGAAAAAGGTGTTGCTGCCCTATTCCCACTGTTGCAGATTATCGATGCGCTTTTATTCGACCACTCACTTACACTTGTTCGTCTTCCCAGCCGTTCGTAGCCTGGACAAACAGAATCAACAGATTTCTGATTGGTTGATTACCAAGCTGAGTGACATAAACGAGTGTGTAATCTCATGCATCGTGTTCTGACTTCAGCCGTTTCGTCGGGTTAGAAAACAACTGGCGACGGTCAGTGGTAGATCACCAATACTATCATGTCATTAATTGATAAGTTCAGACGTTCCTTATGCGCCAACACAAACAACATGAAGTCACTCAGGTAAAACTGGTTAGTCATGGCATAAAAATAAAAGTTCAACAAAGCCCAGCAGGTACAAACGCAATGTTCGGCAGAACCACTGGCCAACATCTATCATGTGATAGAATTTGGGTACTTTCAACTTTTCGGGTATTACCATACGAGCATGGACAAACACCGGCAAGTTAGTTAGTGCATGCTGCATGCGATCGCATTTGTTTTTTTTGTACGCTTGTCGGCCTGCGCGCGTCAATAACGCCACATACATTACCCGCTTGTTAGCGCGCTCGGCGGTAGGATCCTCAACCTCCTTAGCTGATTTCGCACATCGATGTCGTTTAAGACTTATCGAGACCTACTGTAAGTTCCGTGTAACATACGTTCGGTTTCCCTCGATTATTCGTATTTTTACTTCGGGTCTGGTATTCGTTGCGCACACCTGGGAAGCGTGCACGTCCGCAATTAAGTTGCGCCAATCATGATTTGCATATCATTAGACAACCGTTTGATGCGCAACCATGTGGTACACGTTAACTGTGGCATGCTCCGAAGGAGCTGCGATGGCTTGATATAATCAAGACTGAGAGTGCCCACAAGCGGAATAAC
>LOND01000774.1:16350-28696 GCA_014220965.1 Paragonimus kellicotti | reverse complement strand
GAAGGTGAACAGACAGCACCTTCGTCCGGAGAAGAATAGAATGACAAAATACAACAAACTGGTTTAAAATATACGTAATGTATAGGGATATTAACTCAGTTATATCCGCGGAAAGGAATAATTTGGAAGGGAACAACAATACACTCCACACCTCATTAACACCACACTCACATATGTACGTGGAACTAGAAATAAGATAAAGAGGCTATTAAGAATGGGGACCGAACATTGATTGAACGGAATATACAAGTGGTCTCGTAGTACATCACAAACGACATTGATTCGGGAGTTAGCTAGAAAGATTACAAACCCACCAACAATGAACGATTAGGCCAGAGGATGTACTTTCATATTCGCTACATCAAGACTGGTGATATGTCGGGTCCGCGTATGCAAACAAAACCGGAAAGTATATAGTAGATTACACAAATTGTGCCACTACAAGTTTCGTAGCGATTACACGCATCGTAAACATTCATTCATTCAGAATGGCCATGAGCTTGATTAGAAGCTACTGTGGCTCGGGCTGTCGCTCGCCGCCTGCGTTACCTGAAACAAACCAAAAGAAACATCTACTAAAGGGAATAAGCATTGATAAAGCAGGGCTGAGCAGAAGAGCTAAAAATGATACTAACATAGGCGCGTCACTAGCCGTGGCACACTGCAGTCTTGAATAGCCTTGGAACCAGTGACTTGAGTAAACATCAGGATCTCAGTCGGGTGGGCGATACTTCATCACCATACTCGTTGTGGGTGGCAATGCATCAGCGGTCTTCACTGATTCTTAACAGCCAAACAACCACAAAGAGAAAAGCAAGCCTCAACCAAGAGGGAAAAAGAAAGGAAGAGGAGAAGCAGCCACTAAAATCAACTAAGCGTATGCTCAAACATTCATAATCACCATCATCAACACAACAACCTGACCAAAAGGTACCAGAAGGTTCGGGCTGACGCTCACCTCAACAATGACGTGGAATATCGTAGACGTCAATAAAAAGGTCAAAAATTAATGAAAGGTGGCTAAACGAAAGAACTGAAAATGGTGTGAATGCAGCCACTCAGCTGTATGCAGCACATTGCCATCTTGGATAGCGTTTCTAACCAGCAATTTGAGTGATCACGAGGACCTAGCCAGGCAGGCGACATCTACCAACTTTGCTCAATGGAACAGCCAGGGTCATCATACTCCCTGACAGCGCTATTGTTTAATCACCATGAGGTTTTACGAAACCGTCCGTGGTCTCAATATACAATATCCGGTATGGAAAACGGCCAGCTGGCATGCGGGGCACGTGACTCAATTATCGCATTATACACCCTTCCTATCAGCAACAACCAGATGTCTTCTAGACGCCACAGGTGCCGCACGTTGGCAAAAGCAACGCGTGTCTTCGTTAACCCAAGTATTTGGAAGTGTCCGCAGTCTCAAACGAATTGCCTTCAAAAAAGAAGACAAAAGCTGGGATGTCACAGTCTTGACGCAATACTGTGAATGTGCAGAGCGCATTCCATACAAATCAATTCGCAAACTCTCACCCTGCTTGCCGGTACCCCAAAATCCACCGCAAGGTAAAAGTGTGACCAACACACTCTCGACTGGATCTTCTCTCTTCTTCGAGCCGACGTAATGTAAGGCCAGTGAGAAAGTTGAACACAACAGATATCAGACTGATGACTCCATGGTAGTCATATAAACTTCAGGGACCCCATGCGAAAACGAGTATTACGGTTGATGTGCATCGATCACATCGATCATCAGTTTCCCAAACTGTCTGAATGTCATTTCTGTCACCAAAATCTCCCCACCATCCTTGAAAAGAGGAGAGAAGAGGTCTGGTCCAGGAGCCTTGTTACGCTTCAATAACTTGAGCTCCAGGACCACTTCTGCTTCCGACGGAGGGCCGTCTGGAATGCAATAACTGACCATTCGGGTCCCGTCGTCCACATGGTCTGGTTGAGGCCAGCTGAACTGTTCTTCAAAATGTTCAGCCCACCTGTCAAGATCAACGCAACCGGCAGGTGATAAATAAACCATCCCGTCCACATAGGGTTTCACCTACACCGCCTAGACGGGTCAGGGGTGACAGCCATCTGTTATCCCAAAATGAAAGGCTCGTTCCATCTCCTTCGAATTTTAGACCAAGTGATGCTCATGGTTTTTGTGCAGGCCTTTGTTCAGCCTGCGTTTAAGCCGTCTGAGGTTGCTATCATAATCAGAGTCTGATGGAACCGAGCAAAGCTTGTTCGTAAAATTTATCGACGTGACAGAACTTCAGTTCTTTCAAACTGAGCACCACTCACACATTGTCGTAGTTTTCGCGTTCAGGTAAGTCTTTCGGCTAGCCTACTTCGAAGGAAAACACAAGACTCACGTTTAAAACTTATTAGAGTCCACCAGTAGTGCATATCCTTGTCTGGATCGGAGTTTGCACTCTGACCCTCGTGCTTGTGAGACTAGCGTGTTAACCACAGCGCCAGCAACCTCACAATAGGCATGACCGAATGATCAAATCCGAACGCTCAACCATAAACTTGTATGTAGCGTTCAGCTTACACAAACATCTACAACCAAATCCAGTTCTGTCGCATTGCATAGCTCCTTCGGAACATGCCTTTTCACATCAATAAGTGACCATCCGGGGTACAGACATGCTGCGTCCATGTCATCCGCCATACTAATACTGACAAGAAGGCCAATTCCCCGCAGTGTGAATGAGACACTGATGACCAGTTTATTACGCGTAAAATGAAAGCATCCACAATAGGCGGACGAGAAAAACGTTGAAATCTTCTACGCTTTACAGAGCAGCAGCATCATCAGTTGTATTGCATGAGGTTGAACGAAAGACAACCACACTAGGACTGTCTTTTAACGCGTATTATCAGTCGTACAGATACACCATCATACCTATCGACGGATTTAAACTCCTCAATGACCGAAACGAATGCCCATTTGGCCGCATTCCCTCTAAGAGCCATGGGAGGGTATCTAGTTATTTATTGCTCAGGTTTGATTTTCGATTATCATTTGTACCCTTTTTGTTGCGAACCTTCGCATGAACCTAAACATTTGTTTGAACAAGTAGAGATACTGACAAGTACATCACGCATTCGAAGGTACGACTCACCTTGCGCACTTACTTGCTAATCTCCCAAAATACCGTTTCCTCTTATAGTTCGCTCGCTCGTTCACATGTCGACTTCGTGTATCGGCAATACACCTCTTACTTGCTTATTACGTTATTCTCAACCAGTCATCTCGGGTCGCTTGACCCTGCAAACCGGCTGGTCCGTTTAAATCGTATATCATAGTGTAAATTCCAGTTCAGAAAATTACTTACATGTTTTTCATACATTATGTTTCCGGTGCGCGTTGTGTTTATCTTTTAAATTAGATCCCATTCGACTTCGCCTAGTCGTTGTGGATATTAAAGAATTCGTACCTCTTATCATGCTAACAGTTCCTGTTTTTGGAGATTTCAATCCGAAGTTGTTTGTGGTGTTAGGAATAAAGTTCAAAAACCGACGTACAACAAAGAACTCGGATAAGTTTTCTAAATTCATACCACGTTTTTACCACGATACGGTAAGCCAGGATAGCTATATCTTACTAGGCTCATCGATCGATCATTATGAACCTGGTAAGCAGACAGTTTTTAAAGAGACAGCCTTCCGTGAAAATGTGTCTCGAAAAACCGCTCTATAGGTCACAGTTGGATGAGAAGTAGCCATCAGCTCTTCTTTGAGACATACGGCAGTCAATGGACAAATCGTAGTTGCCAAAGTCCCTCGTGCAGATGTGGATGCAACGACTTCCTGACTATGCACAGGGGCTATTATATGTGTTACCCTGATGTCCGTAAGGTGAGCTTATGGCTTCGGTCGATGCAGTATATAAACGTTTTCAAGGAACTGCTTCCTCGTCGTTATTTAGTCAATTAATTAGCAACGACAATTCTGCGGGTAGTTTGCTGACTATAAAAAAGGCTGAAATCACAATCCTGCTCAAAACATGTAAAGAACGCCGTGAAAACAACCCGTCAAAATCAAACATCGAAGTAGATCAGTTGCGGGCTTTCGTAACGGCGATCAACAACCCGGGTTGCCTCTCGAAGCAACTTTGACACTCGTCCGATTGCCGTCTAGAACAGAGGCCAACAGCCTTTGTTGGTACCACGAGATACGGTGAAAACGCTAGCCGATGTTGATTACTATGCAGCCGTCGGGGTAACAAAAGCTTGAACTTACAGGCCAACACGTTTTAGTGACGACGGCCACAAGCCAATCACAAACCAGTCGTCCCTTTCTGAGAGATTCGACTTCTGGAGTAAACTCTCTAGTCGATAGAGAGGCAGAGGTTAGCGTCACCCGACATTTCGCATCAGAACTGTTGAACATAGATCGTAGATATCGCATGAATTTTACTTGGGTGTTCCCTGTAGCTGATATCTCTATTACTGACACAGATTTTCTTCAATATTTTTATTTGTTAATTGACGCGCGTTGATCGCGTCTAACTGACACCCCGGTGAAAATTGAAGTTAGGGGGTCAACCATCACATACAGCTAATATCAGTCCAGCGCCATCCAATTCCGTAGTTTATGAACCTTGTGGGAAGCTCTAATCCAAATTCCTACAGCTGGTTTGACCGGCTAACGAATTGCAGCCCGTGTTAGTCGATGTAGCACATCAGATTTTCACACGAGGGTTGCCAGTTCGTTTAGCTCCCAATGAGCTAAAAATGGTCCAAACCGAGTTTAGGCAGTTATTACATTTTTCGGTATTTGTTTCATTCCTCAGTCGGTAATCTACGCATTCCATTTCAGTCGTCATAAGCTAATTGTTAGTTTGTTGTTCAATGAACGGCACCATTCTGCCGTAGAAAAAGTGTACGCTGTCGTGGAACAAATACGTAAAGTTAAGCATTTTCTACTTCGCAACCATTTTAAACTTGTTACAGACCAACGTTCTGTCGCCTTCATCTACGGCAATCAGCACAGAGGGAAAGTCAAGAACGATAAAATTGAACGTTGGAAGCTGGAACTGTCGCCATTCAAGTTCGATGTTGTGTATCGACCTGGTAAAGATAGTCGAGCGGCAGATGCAATCTCATGTGAATGTCTCGGGCGCAAACGGCAAACATTGACTCGAATGGACTACTCGAATCGCTTTGTCATCCCGGTGTTTCTCGGCGGATGCACTTCGTGAGTGCTAGAAACCTTTTTTCTGTGGAATAAGTTCAAAGCGTCGTTCACAAATGTTCTGTACGCCGCGAAATCGAACCTTGCTCCTCCTCCAAAGTCCAAGGCGAACTCACAAAAACAACACAGCCGTTTGGAAGACTCATGATTGATTCCGGGGGTTCCTCTCCATTAGTAACCCGCAGCCGTTACTTATTAGCAATTATCGATTGGCATTCTAGCCTTCCTTTTGCTTTCGCATGTTCTGATTAGACTAGCGAGATCATTGTCAAGTGTTTTCTTCTCAGCTGTTTTCGTTGTTTGGCACTCCGGCCTGCCCTTCTTTTGATCGTGGATCATCATTCAAATCGGCTAGTGTTCAACGGTCTCTCCACAAAATGGGATTAGCGACAAGCAGAACGACAATACACAACCCCCAGGGGCTCGGTCGAGTCATAGTGACCAGCGATCGTGTGGCTTCTCTAAGGATCCCGGCTGCAACCGTTTTCCCGCTTGCTTGTTCTGTACGCATGATTCTGTGTACGCCTGCTATAGAGGCCTGATATGAACTCAGTGCCACTTTCTTCAGTCGTGCAACTAATTGCACGCAGTGAACGCTTGTCCTTTTCCTAACGACTCATCTACTATTCCATTCTTCAAGGTCGTTTAGCCCGAACCTTTTCGAGCGTTGTTTAACGCACTCGAAGGTTCCATGCACTTTTCACCTATCTTCTCTTGGTTGCTGCCGTTGGTCCCAGACTAGGCTAGAGCTAACTACATCATATTTCCAAACATTGCTGGAAATATACGGTTTGTTTCCAAACCCCACTGCGTTCTTAGTTCGATGCCTGTTGGGACTACGTTTCGATTGCTCTTCAGGAAAGGCGTTTAAATTGTTAGTGGACGAGGGTCTAGCGCATACCCACTTGTCCACTACAAATTGGAACGCTTTGGAAAACCGTGTTGCTCGTCCTGAAATCTCGTAGCCTGATAATCAATCAATGGACTTCGTTCTTCTCACATCGTTAGATCACTGCTGTGTACTTCAAGTAATGCTACACCATATGAGAGATTGTTCGTCCATAACTGCAGGTGGACCTCCGGAACAACTCTTCCGCTGTGGCCAACCAAACCTGGACCGGTGTTGTTTAAAACAATTTCAGACAATCTAATAATGATACATTTGTCAAAGAAGTCGAATTGCTTCAGTGCAACTCAGTACGCGTACATCCGCTTTCCTGAAGACCGAAAAGAAACACTCTCCGCTTATTAACTGGCTCACAAAAGAGGAGTCATGCCTGAGACGTCCTTGTATAGATTATCAACACTTTCGATCGAATATATCATATCCGTACCCTCTAGCCGTGCTCCTATCACGGAGCAGCATAACAGTATTCGCTCAGTCGACATACACAACACTGAAGCATATTATTCCCCCAATAACGATCACTCACGTAATCCGGAAACGTTTACCAAACGGAAACAGCGTGTTCATTCATGCAGTTTCAAAAATATGGAAACATAAACCTACTGCATATTGACGCCCACAACTAAACACTGTATCCGATCTGTGTGCACATACTCCATCACTTTTATGTGGCCTACCATTTACTGTTTATTCACATTTTTTGGCGAAAGAAAATGTTATCTTTTGTGGTATTTGTTTCATCCTTGAGTTGGTAATCTATTTACGTTTTCCATTTCAGCTGTCATACGCCAATTGTTAGACGAATAAAGCCTATCATACGGGCCTCTCACTCGCCTGCTTCCGACGCGAAATCCTTGTCGTTCACTGTCGAGACTGGTTGTTTGCAACAGGCATATGTTTTAGCTCTGCATTATCCGCTTGCCTAATAGTCCACAGGCAACGCCGTTGCACACGATGCCTCAAAAGGTGGATAATGACTGGCGCCCGTGTGGTGACCACCGGGTACTAAATAACTCAACAACTCCCGCAAACTATCCGATTCCTCGCATTCAGGATTTGAAGGCAAATCTATTTGAAAAGCAGATCTTCACCAAAATCGACGTGGTGCACGATTACAATCACATTTTAGTGACCTCTGAGGACATTCCGGAGATAGCAGTCAAAACAGCATTCGGACTTTTTCCATTTTTACGCATGTCGTTTGGTCCTGTTAAAACTTACCAACGTTTTGTTTACGATATTTGTCACGGAGAGCCGGGTGTTCATCTGTGCTCGGATATCTTAATCGCTAGCTTGTCACAGAAAGAACACTGCACGTATTCATGCTCACTGTTCGCCTGTTTGTCGCGTCGTGTGATGACAGTCCACTCAACCAGGTACTCGTTTAGAACAGCCCACGTAACATCCTTGGGTCACAGTATACCTACTAGTGGGAGTAAACCTCTCCCGGACAGTGCCAGCAGATAATATGCTACACGGAGGCCGCGTCGTTCAAACACCTTCGTCGGTCCGACGATTCAGTTGATTTTTATCGCCGTTTCCTCCCTAATCGTGCTCATCTTGTGCAACCACTCACCAGCCTGCTGAGGGGAGACGTATGCTCACACCTTTTCCTCTAACTATTGCAATCAACAGAGGATCATGGTAAATCCTTCGGAAAGAGACTGTTAGTGACATATCTCGGTGGCCGCGGTTTCCGATATGTTCTTGAAAACAAGTTTCACCGTCCTCACAAACCGTAAGCTGGTAAGACACACGCGCCACAGATATCTCCTTGAAAAGGTCCCACACCTGAACTATATCACTTAGTTCACGGTCAATATCAGTCACACTTAGGAAATCTCCTAACCGGTCGCTGATACCTTTTTTTGCATCAATGTCAAAACGGGCACGACATACGGCTAAATCGACCCTGCAGTGATTGATTAGGCACAAGTCAACAGATCTGGGGGGTAAAACAACCACGCCGGTCGAGTTCCCTTGAACTAGAACGCAACATCTGAAAAACTCGTTAACAACATAGAATATATAGACAATTATTGAAAAAACACCGCACAGAATCCAGAAAACCACATCAACAGAAGAACGAATCATAGAACAACTAACGCGATGTACGCGACTTAGATTGTTGTGGTATATGAATACTTATTTTAAGCTCTGAACACAGCTGACCTGAGGCGTTTTGTGAATTTTGCTACGTTTATACACTACGACCATCCGACTAAACACAACATACTCAGGGAGCATATCGCTATGGCTGAAAACATGTGCCTCGTTTAGTATGCAGCAAAACAGGATCTTCTGACCAAACATTTTGCGGAGGTAATACTTTGTTCACGGTCTCCAGAGAGATACAGAAATGTGAAAAACGGAAGTGGACAAGTTTCTTCGTAACAGTCATTTCTACCCGGCTACTGGTAATCTCTGGCTTTTAAGTCATGACGGAAAACAGGGTTGATACACTTCACCAGAGGAGCCGGAAGTATATTTCCTCGGTTCCTATGGAAAATAGACATACAGTAACCATGTGCAGTTACGTTGATGAGAAAAGTGTTCCATTCAACGTACAAATAATTCGGAGATTCACTTTAAGGCGGCACTGGCAACGGAAATCTCAAAACTATACCGAATGACAATACACCGCACCCCACGAAGACTAGCAGAAAGATAACAACAGCCCCAACAATTTCAAAGGATTTCGACATCAAGGTTGATGTGATGTGGTGTGTTCAAACAAAACCGACTGACCTTCATTTCGAAAATTGGATGTGATAACAACAGCCTCAACAATTTCAAAGGATTTCGACATCAAGGTTGATGTGATGTGGTGTTGTTCAAACAAAACCGACTGACCTTCATTTCGAAAATTGGATGTGATAACAACCTGCATAGTCCATTACCTTTCTAGTCTCGCATCACGCTTTGTTTCCATGTCTGTTACGCTTGTTGCACACAAAAACCAATAGAAAGTTTTTACACGCGCACAATACATGGCATTCGCACGCCCTTTTATACTGGTCTGAACGACAGATAACCTAAGCTGTGTATTCTATCGATAATACCATCCTCACAACGAACCTATGACCTCTTTTATAATCTTTTTTATGTCGGCATGCCCCTTTTGTTTATAGTGTCCGTGTTTCATTGTGAACAGTGATTATTTTTAACGGCATTTTACGGTCAGCAATGAACGCAAGTGTTCGTCGGATGCCTCTTCCTAAATTTCTCGTTCAATGGTCCTTGAAAATAGTTCGGTCAATGGAATAACTTAGTCTTGCGTTCTTCTCGATCTTCCTCACGTCCCCTTGGGATTTGTTTGTCCGGCGTCGCCATGTGGTGGCCTAGAATTAAACCCGGTCTGCCTGCTTTAGAGCGTGTAAAATTTCTCCCAGAATCCTAGTCAACACTGTGCGTAGGATCGTGGGAATCCTTGTTCGTTCTACGCTCTCTGTATGCGATTGCGTTTGCTTTTTTGCGCTTGTCAGCCCATGTGCGCCAACGGCCCCAGAAAATTGCTGCTTGTCCTTGTGTTAGACGGTCGGATCCAAGCCCCGTGCGAATGCAGTATCCCTCCGTAAAGTACCTTGGCTGTGAATGCATGTATTTTCAATATGAGGGATACACTGATTCGCAGTAGGACCATTGATGGAGCTTCTGTTAAACAGATGGAGCCGATCGCACTGAGAGCTGTTTCAGCTGCGTTTATCCAATTCATTTATGTTTGAAATATAAATTGTTAGACAAGGTCAGTGGTATCGAAGGGTGTACAGTGATCCTGTGAAGAAACCACTTGCAAACTACTTGCTACAGCCTGTTTCCACAGTAGCAGGACACCCACGCAATGCAACTTAGGAAGCTTGCCAAACCGTTTCAGCTGTGAAGCTGGATATCAGGACAAATTTGGGCCACTTGTTGAAGCAAACTGTCATCGAGAAGAAATGAGACATGGTACAAAATATGTCATGATTGTTTACTGCACACAATAAAGACAACTAAAGGCAAATTAAGGATCGGCCCTTTACAAACAAACCAAACATACCTCAACGGATTCATCGTTCCGCATCATACCAGACAAAAGACGACAAACGTACCAGACGAACTTCAACAGATCCAACAATCACAGATGGGTGCTGACGATGCTGATGTGTATATGCAGTCAAGGGGAACATAAGGAGAACAGTACACTGAGGCCAATCGGTGACGATGAAATCCAGTGCGTTGAATAAAATTTACCATCAAAAGCGGATGGGGACGTTCCCGGGTTCAACGTTCGGCGACACAAGACGTTGATACCCAGTGAAATGGCGTGGCAGACTGTGGCAGCGGATGACAGCAGAGGTTCATTCCGGCAACGCAGGGCTGACTGCTGGAAGGAAGCGCGAAACTCCGTCTCTAGACTTTGTGCGTTGGTCGTGGCAGCTACGCCGAATGAGTAGTGCCCAGTCATTACTGATAATTACCACCGAGCATCATCCAAAATGTTAAAGAAGCAGAACCCGTGGTTTTTGCCATGATGAAAAGTGAGACAGAAATTACCGTCGCCATAGTTCCTGGTCCAATGTCTATCGCCTTGAATACCGACGACAGAAAATTAACAGCTCGCAGTCAATGAAAATAAAGAACTCGATTTTCCTGTGGAAGAGTCCAACGTGGCAAACGGCTGACAGATTAACAAACCTTTGACGGATTTCGATCACGTAGTTTTGGAAAGTTCAAAAAGCTAGCCAGTTTGGTTTTCGAACGAAATCAAAACATCCAAAAACATCCCATGGAAGCCATTGAGGCCAACAAAGTTGCAAGAAAAGACTTGTCCATGATTGATCACCAGACTGGTTAAAACACAATAAATGTGCAAACAATGACAGACGTGAGTCATAAAAGCGGTCAATGGAGGTTATGGGTGGCGTGTTTATCAGCTACGCAATCACCGTTCCAAATTGCGAGCTTGATTGATTGTGGCTCAAGAGCGATTAAGTGTCCGCACGGAGTTCTTCTGAACGCAGAAGTCAGGATTGCGCAATCGGATACCAATAGCCTCGGCAACGGTCAAACGTTCGGAATCTCACCATTCCTGGTCGATTCCCTGGCACTCGATGGACAGTCTAAGAGGCATCCTTCTTACTGGTAGAATGGTTGGAGTCGCGCCAAAACAAACAACAATCGCGCTTGAATCCGTTTCAGTCACTCCAAAATCCAACTGCGCAGGCTGATGTTCATGCACACTGAGACGGTCGCGTTGTAGTACGACGAATGTGTGATGCTCGAACGGAGAAAACAATGAGGTACACACAACAGCTGGTTGTAGAACATGGAAGTTCGTCTCTGAGTTGTGATATGATACAGGGTTTTGAACAGAAACTCCTGCGCAATTGAACGGTAGGGTGGGTTGTTTCGACTGAATTTCCGAACTTTCTGACGGAAACACTGACCATGAGATCTCCATTGAAGAGACGACCAATAAAAGCAAGTTTCTTATTCCCAAATGATGACTCAAATTTCGATTCTATGGCGCTCATTCCTTTCTGAATGAAACGCGTTTGGTAGCCTTTCTTCGGGAATACTTGCCACAGAAAATATAGCTCAGCTTTTGAAGTGTCGTGGGTACATATTTTCAACGTCGCACTCGTCAGACATCGCGAAAAGTTTCTCTTTCGATTTAATAAAAAGAAACTGTCAGAGTAAGCGCACCGTCTGCCCAAAATCTGTTTTCCGTACGATTTGCTTGATTGAACTGTCTGTTAGTCCTGGACGTCTAATAGTTTTCTGCGCAACGCTAAGTGTATTTGAAATGTTTACCGACAGGCTGGATCTGAAATAGTCGCGTCTGTAAACAACCAGCATCTATAGATTCCGAGCACACTGAGCAACCGATTCGGACTCAAAAGAAAAAAGACAATAGTGTCTGCAAGTTTCTTGTTAATAAGATGCTGAGGCACATAAATTTAATGTAAACTGAATAGAAGATAGTGACGACCCTCGATAGTAAATCCGAGACCTATGGGCCCACGTGAATTTGAATCGAATACATTGGCGTAATGGGGGATTGATCAAGCGCAAATGAAACTAGGGAACGTATAAACAGTGTTCTGGCAATTGGGAGTAGGGAAGAAGATGTACGCGAGGGAAACTTTCCGCAAGTTAGTGATATCGATATTTGATAATACGTTGAAGATTAACGTCCGTGAGAGAGGTGATCTGTCGCGCGCGTAACTTGAATTGTTGTCAGTCTGCAAGAAA
>LOND01000773.1:75246-113734 GCA_014220965.1 Paragonimus kellicotti | reverse complement strand
ATTGTGCAACAGATCTGTTCTGCTAATGTAAACGTCACTTGAACTGCAAGTGAATTGGTACACAACATAAGAGACAGAACAGTTTGACAAACTACTTTCGCGATTGCGGAGAACTGGTCCTCTGGTGGTTTGAAATAAGCGCAACTGCGCAGCCGCATACGTTCGAGCCAGAGCAGACTTTAATTTGTGCTTCATGTCGTTGGCTAGAGGGTCATCTTTAAGTGGCAAAAATAAGAAACATCCTCCACTTCAACCGTAAGTATAAGTTCCATGCTCTTGTTAGATGCCTCGACGAACATATCGATGTATCCATTTGTTAATAAGGTTTGTCCTAGCATCCCCTATTCTGTGTGCAGTTTATCGGGTTACAAGTACGCATGGTTCTATGAAACGATGTTCAACCAAACCCCGTTTGCATGCAATAGGAGCGAAGCTGGAAAACTAAAGATATTGATCAGCCCATATTGTTTTGAAATGAACTGAACACCGTAACGTGCCATCCACAAGTCTAGAAATAAAATATTCCAGCATTGCTTGAAGTACTCCTTTAAATCGGTTGAAATCCTAGGAAACACTTCGGTCAACAGTCGAGTAATGTACTCTATGGATGTTGATCCCTTTTCTATGAATATCCCCCTTCGCGAGACAGCTGATATTTTATGTGGTTCTATCCATTGTTGGAAGTGTGATTTTGTGTAGCGAGAAGGCGTCCAATAAAGCACAATCTTTATTGTCCAACACGATAGTTACCACGCTACGCATGCGCTCGCGTTTATGAGTCATCATTCCAGTCCACAACACGTCCAGGTTTCCGCTCACACGTCGTGTGCACTTCTGCCCGGTTTACGTGTGTGATCGGCGCCTTCTACCGGGGGGTTTTCCGCCTGCCACTCCTCGTCCGTTAGTCCGATCTTGTTGAGCGATAGCTCGTCCGGTCGCTCGTGTTGTCCGCAATCTATCCACTGTGGGCTTTGACCGTATTCCGCGGCCGTGTCGAGATATTCCTTTGAGTGTTGGAATAACCGCGCCCCGATCAGGTCATCCATCCTATTTTGCCTGCCATGCCTCGCCCGTTGATCCGATCCAGTCGAGCGATGACTCATCCGGTCGCCCACGTTGTCCCCGATCTGCTCGCTGTGGGCTTTTGGACGGACCTCCCCGCGTTGAGGTATTCCGCCAAGTGTTGGAATACTCACACCTCCTGCTTGTTATCCACCATAATAGATGTTTTGATTGTATACTTTGAAGGTTTAAGTTTATTGTTTGTAGAAAGCATTCGTTTCGATTTTGAGGGACTTGCTTACAAACAGTTAGATGGTGTTGCCGTGGTCAGTCAGTTAGGCCAACAATAGCGAACATTGAAATTCCAAATTTCCAGTCGTGGTTTCACAACTCAGCTGTCATATCTTGCTATTCTGTTCGTGAATCAATAGGGAACCTAGATTTGTCTCAACTGGGCTTGTTCCATTGTTTCCAGTACGTTGAAAATCGGATTCGAATTTTCCAATCTAATGCGAACATTGGTAACTAGGTTCCAGTAGTAAATCAGAGACGCACTATAGCTTGCTTCGACTAAGCACGCTAAAATAGAAGTAATAAAGTCTGACAAATCGTTTACTCATGCGGATCGAAGAAAAACTGATGGGTATAGCAACTTGAGAAGATTCACTAGGTGGCAAAATGTTTCTGCAACAAAGGAATAGGATCACTGAAACGAGAAGAAAGTGAGGGTGAATGCCGATAAACGATAGTGTCAACAAGTAAGAAGAACAGTAGTTCAATATGACCTGAACAATATCTATTGGGAAAACGCGTGAGTTAATATGATTTGAGAAAATCGAAATAAGTACTTTCGCTCCACAGTTTGTTATTTGATTGGTCCTGCCTGCTGATTTCCCAATGGTTGCGTTATTTCAGTAGCAAGCATCAACTTGTTTTGATAAGTTAGCCTGTTTCAACGGGTAGTACATTAACTGATAACGTAGCTTCAACTCTGTTATTTACGACCTAGTGTCGATGTCCTGAAAAGTGACTGAACAGTGCGCGCTGATGAATGGGATTTTTTCTGTTCGTACACTTCAGGTTGATTTGGTGGTTTGACCGACTAATAGACGGGTATTGACCGGACACTGTTTTCGAATGGATGCAAATCCGCGACAGGCAGTCCGACTTGCACATCATTCATATACAAAGCAAATACTGTAAGAATAATGTGGGTGGCAAACGAACGAGAATAGGTCGATCGATAGCACATTAGAGAGCGAAATTCGGGAAACCAGTTGATTCTAAAGCGGCCTTCCGACAAGAGTGAACTTAAATTCGATGGTCAACTTTGTCGCTGAGTGAGGTAGATTCTGCATACCACGTTGAATCCGATGGCGTGGAAGTGCCGACTAAATCTGCACAAGAACAAACACTTCATTCGGTATTCACCAGAAGGCAAAAGCTGAAATTATGTGATTAGTATTCAACTAATAACAGTCCAACCTTAGGTTACTTAAGAGTACAAGGAAAGTGTACTCGTTAATGGGAGAGTAGACCAAAACGACAGATGGGAACAAGATGTTTCATTGCAACAGCCTGTGAGGATATGTTGCATTTCCCCTCACCAACTGTCAGCTAGTCTGATTATCCTCCGTTATTATCTTATCATGATGGGTCATTCCATACACAGGCAATCCCATCATAGAGAGATAGCAATGAATCAATGGTTCACACTGATGCTTCACTGCCGCAAAACCATGAAGAAAACAGCAAAACTTTTAGAGAGAGAATAAAAAATAGGGGGACTGGAAGGGACCTAACTACTAAAAATAGCTACGTCTATATTCAAACATTCAACATCAAGGTGCCTACACCTTGCAAACAAACAACCAAGCTGTAAGTGAAAGTAAGGCGTCATCAGTAAGGCGACAATAAATCCCATATGGTTATCAGTCGGGGTCAGGTTATTTTTGTGCTGTCATGGCTTTCCATACGCCACATACGTGTTTCTTTCTCATGAATGTTACCAGAAACTTTGAACTGAGTGTCTAAGTGAACACCGAGAACATTTATTGCTATAACAATCCAATGACAGAGTAATATACGTGCAATCGAAAAGATAAAGTTGCATTTAAGACTTTGATCCCAACATAAATGATCACAAACGGTAGGAGAGTAGAACACATGATAATAAGGCAGAGTTGTAAGTGCATTATTCTAAGCCGCATTTGTCGATATGAATGCTGAACAAATAAGTTTACACGCAAATCAAATTGGAACTACACAAACATTTGATTGGCATCTGAAGGAGGACTACAAGCAGCACTTAATACGGGCTATCTTTAAAAGCAATCAAACTAGAGTAGAATATGGCAGAAACAAAGATGTTGAATTAATTACCGATAATTGCTGGGCTTGAATGGTCCAGTTTTATTGACTCCCAAATATTTAGCTTGTTCATCGGTAAGGTCAGTGAGTCTTGCATTGAACAGAGGCAAATGTAGGGTGGCTACATATTCGTCTGCAACCAAAAATGAACTTTTATAAAAACAGAATCGGACATGATGTGAGAAGGAAATACACGCGGTTGAACAAATATGATCAATGTGGTGGACAATGCACGAAGTATATGAAATTCGATCTTGCACTCGTCAAACATCCACTTATTGAAAGTTAAGAACAATACGTCGTTTGTTTAATGGTAACCATTTCTTTCGTGCTTTACGATGGAAATCTATCATTCCTATTGTTACACTCGAAATCAGTGGGAAAATGGACAGGATGATTTACAGCGCCAAACTCGAACAGATGCACACTTGAAGACAAAACAGGTTGTCAAGATCAGTCAGCATCCGCTAGCCGATTGGGACGTGACAAAAAGGTGTGACACTTGTTTCCAACCAGATGGACTCTTAAACACGTGTAGTCGTTTCTTGGCGTCCATCACCTGGGTGCCCTTCACTGAACATAACTGATTCTTTGATGAACCGACTGTTATACGAACAATTCATACTTGTCACCACTACCTCTGATTGGATACCCTATAAGAGTATGCCACACGGACAAAAAAAGAACTGTGTAGCGGGTATGAATTCACTGTGAAAAAGACGGCGATCTCATTGTAACATGTCTTAAAGTGTTGTACGGATAAGTCCGAAGAATATCACACTGAAATATACAGTCAATCCGAACTGACAATGTTGATGGTAAACACTCTCGCACTTGATCAAACCGCTAACGGCGTAATCTGGAAAGACTAAGACACTACTTCCAGTTAACCAGATAGCACTCCATGAATGCATTAGACCACCACTATAAAATATTGTCAGAAATTCGATGGATTGCTCACTCTTAAGAGTCTCCATGTGAACTATTCTACATAACTTCTTGCGACGAAACCGTAGCACCATTCCGCCTTCTACACTTTGGTCGGTTGCCAAAGTTTGGCCTTTGGTTGTCAGCACGCCGAACTCGAAGATGAATTGGGTTAAGTGAAACGTCAACCAGATGAACAAACCGTATTCAACAAACGTCAAGTAAGTGATCAGTGCCGAGAAATAAGCATCAACAATAAATCGCTTCATGCACTCTGGGTGCGGTGACATTCATCCAATACAAACTGTGCAGCGCCGCGCACTTTTCAACTCGGATGACAGCCATCAAGTAAACGCTAACCGACTTCGTCCACCTCTTACCTAACCACGTACGCAGTACTCCAAGTGGGTTAAACCATCCAATAAAATCCAACCGAGCTCGGTTTGCTAGCTGAACAAAAACTGATGATCGATCGGAAGGTAATCGACGGGCTAATGGCACAAGACTTCGCCTCTGAAAGTTATCTGGAAAACACCGTGTTTGGAAATTTAATGATGGGTAGGATAATGCAGACAGGAACATTCCCACAATACAAGCTAACGATGATTAAGTCTATATCTGGTCAACTAGAAGAAATGAGGTGATCTTTCTCGATCACACTGTCCATGGTTCGAACAACATTACTCACGCGCAACATGACCCGGCCAATATGACAGAGCTTTGGCCAGCATGGCTCACCATGATCGGTTTCATCACTTGATTGTAATACTGATGAGTAGTCGGGGATTTGGTTTTTCATAAGATTGAACATCACCCACAATTGATCGCAGCTGTCGCATTCCCATAGACTTTCCAGTCGGCCCCTTTCGAAAAGAAGCACTAGACTCGAGTTTCGCTCTCATTAGAGCTCGTCAGTAGTGCATATCCTTGCCACTGCCGGGACTAGAACTCCGGCCATGCTTTCATGAGGCAACCGTGTTTACCACTGCGCCATTGACCTCACATTAGGCACGACCGAATTATCATATGTGAACGCTCAACCACTTTCGCTTGTGAGTAATGATCAGGTTGCCCGATCGCCTCGAGAGGAGACACAGTTACTGAATGGTTTTTGGGACAAAGCTTTTGAAAGGTACGACAGCACGCAAAGATGAGGCAATCTTCACCGGAGGGACCTAGGAGAATATTAAGGAATCCATTTTTCCGTCCAAAACCGTCCCCTCCCTTGAGAAAACGATTTTATCCATTCAGAATGAGCGGAACTGTCCAGAACAGCCTTTTTTTTTACCTGTCCGACCCTTATTCCGCTATGTTCATTGGTGGATTAGTGACCTCACAAAAGAAAATAACTGGTACAACTAATTATTCCTTTGGTAAAAATTTATCGGCTTTGATTTCGTAGTGAATTTCGAGGAAATGGTTTTTATTTAAGGATTACTCAGACGATATAGCACCACAATAATATCTTGTGGTAGAATCTAAGACCTATCTCTAGTCGTCGAACACCATAAAAACAACCGGCAACAAGTTTTATTTGGTGTAGGCAGTAACAAATGTCTTGTCTTTCCTAGCTCCTCGTCCACACGTCCCCTAATCACACAACTCTAACACTCTGGTTGTTCTTGAAATTGAGAGCAAATTATTTAGGAATGCATGATCGTGTTTGTCTACTGTGTTGACCTATTGAAGTAAATTTACTCTTCTGGGCCGCGTTAATGAAGATGAATTACGTTTCGTGTGGAGACACGTGGTTTCGTTTGTTAGAATCTAGAATGATAGGCTTACGACCAGAAAATCCGATCTCTTAATCCGTCCTCCCAGAACCGCTGGATCTCATAAATCTTCCAAATGAACAACACAATCTGGTGCTCAGGGAACCCGAACGCCTAGCGCGTTATATACTTCAGCCCGAGGAGATTTTACGAGCAAAATTCAAGCACGAACAAGAAACACATTAACCTAAGCTAGCAACAAGACCTACACGCAGACCCACTAACCACACAGTGTATTTCGGCTGAACTGTCCCATTTATGCTTTAATATCTCTAGGCTAAGCACTGGCACACCAGAGCTGGTGTATTCGTTACTACGAACTCAAGTTAAGTGATGACGTTGCTGCCACGGTTGTAAGAGAGTGGATAAATTGACGGATAAACGGTATCCAGCATAGTAGCTCAAGTGGTCAATACGGAAATGGCAGTTAGTATCGACGTGCAAATGTGTAATGAGAGTGTGACCGAGCGATGTCAGCCGCCTTGCCCATAGTTCACTCTAAAACAATGTATACTGCCTATAGTTGGCATACAAACGATTCAAATCGAACGATGGAATATAGGGTGGCGACAGGTCGTGAGCAAAGGCTGGATCTATAGAACTGAAATAGGTTATGCGAACTGACCCATTTTCTTCGGTAACAGATAGACGTCGTTCTTGTACCGACCAGTCGGAGCGTTGTACAATTCAATCAGAGCTAAAGCCTGGGACGATTTTAAAAGAAAGAAATAACTGGTCAAATGTGATATGAACAGTGAAGGGGAGAAGACACGAACAAACAACGGAATGATTACATTACCCTCCCCCCCCACACACACACACTCTAACACCTCAATGATAGATCTGTTATGACATTGGTTATGAATGATACGTTCGTGTGGAGACACGTTCGCAACAGAAGCCACCGAATCAACGTCAGCTGGCATCTCATGAACAATTCAAAGCGTGAACAGCCATCGTTACAAAAGACAAGCTACAGACAAACCATTCCACTGTTAGCTAAACACTGATGTGCAAGAGCTGCGTGTTCCTACAGACAACTTCTCTTAACCCGTGTTTAATCCTGGTGGTTAGAGCGTTTACAGAACGATACGGAGAGGATGATGGTAATTCAGGCTTTCTTAAAAAAGATGCATTTCCGAGATGTATTCATCTGACATACGATTATTTTCAGCAGCCGATAAAGTGACATGTTAATTATTAGACACAGGTAGATGAAACAAACAAAAAGATGAGCAAACAAGAATAAACAGAAGACAAAAAAGACACAAGCCCGCTATTAACTATGACAAGGTATCACGTCAGACAGAGTTTCCAACTAGCGACATGGATAATCGCGAACTCCCTTTAATTAGAGAGCACACCTCCCAAACTTACTCAGGAGGGTAAGCAAGGCTTCACATCCCGTGACCGTGTCATCATCAAGCCGCCTTAAGATTCCTTACAGCCGTTAGTGGTCACAATTAACAATACACAGTGTGGTAGACGCTTCGTTGACAAAAGGCATACGTGACCCACTCAATCTGAAGTGTACATTTCCATTACGTTGGTTGGATGGTAGCAAACTTTCAAATTTTCAACGGTTTATTCATTCTAGCGGACTACTGTCGATTAAAAAGTACGTGTGTTTACATTGTTGCCTTCGTGTGCCATTTAACGAAACCACTGGGACAGACGTTTCACTGCAAAAACGTTTCCAATAGGCGTGATCTGGGAACAGATAGCTTAAATTAAGTAAGTGAATTGTGTCACTAAAGCTCCCCGATAAACTAAAGGAATAAGCTTATGATGTGTAAACAAGATTTTGTCTCTTATGGCTTGCGGTAAAACAAACGGCGAAAGCTCCTTGTAGCCGTATCCGTGGATAAGAAATTCAGAAAGAACCACTATCCCCGTCTGACTCATATACTACTAACCAACTAGAGTGCAGCAAAGTCGGTGGATTCAGTTCCTTCCGAACCTCCTGAATGTAATCAGTGATGAGCTGAGTGGCATCGACAAATCGCCTAAAGAGCAACACACCTGATAGCTACTACCGTTCAGTGCCCAATTAGTACATATGGATATTAGCCGATGTTAGTCAAAATGCTAAGCACCTCCTTAATAGCTTATAAACAGACAGGCGGAGATGATTTTCCATCGAGTTCGAACCATCTGGACCCTGACAACGAAAATGAAGAAAAGGTTCTTATCTATGGTTTGCTAGTAAGCAACCACGCCAATGTCTCCAATAAACCAAACACGAAAACGAAGATACACTGTTTAAATTTCCGAACAGGGATGAAAGTAGATTGCAACACAAAGCGCCAATCAAGAAGATTAGCTAGACGGCGGAATCGGTTACACTGATCAACAAATTGCCGTTCTGATTCAAAGAGAACCACAACAACTTTTTCTGTTAGGGCTTCGGTTGGATTCGAACCAGTGATAGAAGCACCATACTCAAACGCTGCAAGCGCCCTACCAGCTAAGCTATGACGATACAGCCGAAGCACTGACTTTTCACAGTTGGATCTCATCTAAAATAATAAATCTGCCATACTACTTATTAGTAACTTTTTCTGTTTCACGTAATTCAAAGCTAAACGTACGGCTGTGGTCAAATACACATTTAGTGTTGACAAGATCGCTCGAACTGAAATGAAAAGATATACTCACAAATAGCTGACGAGCAGCCTACTGGTATTATTGCTAGCATATGAGACTGTGGATATACTGAGTACCAAGTGAAAATGATAGAAGGGACAGTTGGAAAAATTAATAAATAGGCATGTGCGGGGGGAGAATGTAAAGCAAATGTGAAAATAATAAAAAGAGAGAAAACCCTTCCCAATTTTACAAAGCAAGCGAGTTACAACAAAGTTGTTTTAGAATAATCTCTATTTTCCTTCGGAAATAAGTAAAACAGCAACTGTATACGACCGCTAGTCCTATCATCGACTGAGGATCGGAGCCATATTGCTTAATGTTTCCAGATAAAAGCAGTATATGTTGGAACCCAGCCGAGAAACTGAACAAAACTAACTCGGTGTCAATTTATTCATACCACTACAACAAGTCATGAGCTGTCCACTGTACTGATTTTTCTGGTCACATTCAGGGAGTGCAAACCAGGTTTGAGCTGGTGGCATTTGGTAGGCATGTGTGAGATGCATTCAGGCCATCTTATCCAATGCAGTGAAACAAGTTCATGCAAAAAGGCTAAACCTTTCATACACATGCCGCTGTACCTCCTCACTACATGGTGCTGTCATCATGCACAGCCAATGTTACACAGACGACGAACAGTAGGACGAAGCTGGCCAGAAGAATCGGGTAGCGGCGTTCTCGCCAGCTTTACTCGTGGATTGTTGAAGATGTGCGAAACATCGGCGATCGCCCGGACCTGAAATCCGTTCTACGCAAATTAAACCAAACATGAACTATTCCAGTATCATCACACCGGTAGCAAATCTGCATTCAGAAGCTACTCATTTTGACACCAAAAGTATGGTGGTTGAACAGACAATGAGAAAAAGGCGTTTATTTTCACAGCTCTACTGTCTAATGTAGTGTTCAATCTGTCCACGATTGCAGCAAGAATGAAGTCAACAAATGATAACAGAAAAATCAGTGAAGAAGTTTCGAGGTGATTTGAGACAGCAGTTAATCAATAAAACAAGTCCTCTATCATCTTGAACTACACAGCACGCCCACATGCTGGGTGACCAATGTTTCATGAATGAAAACAATAACAGTCGTCTTGTCCACCACAGAATCGTCAACAAAAATTAATTTTGTTATTGAATTAATGCCTCTTTGGGGATGTGTTCGCAACAGTATTTGCGAGTTTGAATCGAGACGTGTTTAAAACATGAAAGTAAAGCAGCAACTTACAGTACACCAAAATTGTGAACAAATGACGTTAACGAATGTGAAAGGCAAAAGGGAAGAGTAAAAATTTTGTAGCCGTCTCTCATATTTGACCAAACAAATTCCTGCATAAATCAAATGCAACACAATTCATTGGGATAAGTAGCTAACACTAAAATTTAGTGTTCGAAATAAACCAAATTCTACAAGGCTTTTAATAAAACCTATACGCAAGTCTTAGTTCGATGAAGCCAACAAAACACACAGAGACTTACTTGTGTACTGGCGCTCACGGACACAACAATGGAAGGGACGGTGGAACAGCTAAGATTTGCTAGACGTCCCTGAAAATATTGGAAGATTGCACGAGAATGGAGAGTTGAAAAAAAAAAGTTTAGAGAGTAAAAGTATTGAACCTAGCAAACAAATAGAACATAAGTACAACAATATCGTGAAATTCTGATTGTGGACCAGATGTGTAAATTAAACTATATGTAGTCACTTGCGCAGGTTCCACATAAATTTGGCTAACAACACGAACATTGTGGGCGACAGTAGATAAACGTACAACAAAAGCAGGAAGAGGGCCAAAGCGGGTCATCGATTAGATGTAAAAACCAGTCCTGAAGTAGAACGGGTTAGAAAGCGGTCAAGAATGGCATTCCACTCGTCAATATGTTCAATTGCACCTGCGCAAAAAAAACAAACTGTATGTTTTTATTCGTAGATCAGGTTGTTGTTTCAGAAGTCCTACGAGGGGCGACTCGAGTTAGCGTGTGACACGCAAGCGGAGATAGGACGATCTATCGGGACATGCAAGGTGCGTAAGCCGTTGAATCGATGCGATACCGTAAGGCCGGAATGCTGCACCGCATTAATCAAGCTAGAACGGATACGCCACGGCATCGAGATCACAGCTTTGACAGAAACATAGCCAACAGATGAAGGTAAGTACTTGGGAGTAGGTGTCGATTTCAACTTTCACTGTATCGATTATCCGGAGGAAGGTGTTTCGGATCAGCTATTTCAACAATGCCTGTACAGTTAGAGTGCTTCTACCTGGTATTTTGCAGGAAAGCTGAAAGTGTTACGTCGCCGCTGATGGCCTAGACTAAAAAACGCCGTCAAAACCTTCGTTGTGTGAATTGTAGTATTATCAGACATTGCACTGGCGCCGATGCAGTTTCCAAAGTATGTAAACTTCTCAACTGCTTCCAGCGGTTCACTGCCAAGCCGGAAAATGGCAAACAATCCTAAACTTGGAGTGTACAAAACCAACCTTACAGATCGAAATCTCCAAACTACCCAGGACTTCCCGGGCTCCCCCACGAATCCAGTGAGTCAGTAACTGTGAAACATTTGAAAATATCCTGGCTCACAAGATAAACTAGCGACAAGTATCTATTTCTCTTAAACAAGGTGCATTCATATTGCTGAAATAAGAGTAAATAATCCGAATATTGGAAAAAGAGCAAGAACAGATGCATTTTTGAAAAATAGTAAAGAATGGAACAACAAACGCAACGAAACAAAGGACCACTTTAAGAGGCTTTAGCCGCCAGCGGTTGTAAGAGAATGAATTTTCATTCTTCTTGAACAACTATGCAGAGATCCAGCAAGAGCTTGACACAGTAGTCGAGAAAAGATGGATACAGATTACATCAGTCTCATATGAAGCTTTCCTCCAACTCTCGTGCATGATCATGTATATAAGTACTTCCGTAAGTCAACCGCGCAAGTACTTTCCCAAGATCCTATAGGAAATACAAGAAGAACAGTTTGACACAGAGAAACCGTAAGGCTGACGTCCCATTATTGTGATAGGGTACATCAGTATGGAAGTAATGTCCACTTGCGTAGGTACTTATGACGCAAGAAGTGATGGTCAAAATGTGCCTATTTAACGATGAGAATTTTGTTCGCAGTCCAATGTAACATGTCTTCAGATGTCCTCTAAATGTAACGTGGCAGTCTTTGTCTACGGCTAATATGGCTCAGACTTCGTGTCTCGCATCAAGGAAGCAGCGTGGCGTGGTTACATGAACAGAAAATAAGATACACCATGAGAGTGATATGAATGCAGATCACCTTCCAGTAACCAGCAATGTTCATAACAGTGTCCACATGCATTCTCTAAGCCGTAGGACGAGGGCTGCACCAACTCCACCCATGAGCACAAAACCAGTATTCAAATTGCTGTCGGGAAAAAACGTTCAAACCACTATCGGTAGAACGAAACAGATAAAAGGTCATATCGAAGTACGTGCAACTAACTTCGGCTATCAGCACAATTCGTTTTCCATCCATCCAGATCACGTGATCCACCTGGGAGCGCACCCGCTCCCATGTCAGATCGGGAGTTTGAAGAGAACGCTGACGTTGGCACGCACATATACCCAGCATGCATTCAAGAGGGGAAGAGAAAGGAAGGTGGGACGTTTGAGAAATTAACCGAGGCAGGCTAGCATTTAGTAAATCCAGTTTCGGACAATAGATCAACGGAGTTGCAGAAATGTCAGAACTAAGCAGAACGAGCGAACACAGAAAATCTAACAGAAAACGGAATAAATAATGAACCAGCGGGAAATGAGGTAACTTGCGAATGTGAAAATAGTTTGAACGACAAGAAAATTAAACGATTAGTTCCATAAGCACTCCAGTGAAAATTATAAATGAAAAACGCACTACTATCAGGTAGAGTTTGTGGAGTGCTCAGAAATGCACAAAGTATGGGAAAATTGTTATTAGTAAAACGACCTGGTGCCTAGACCGGTTGATTTTGTGAGAACTTTCGAATTGATCAACTTCACTAGTACACAGAATGCACCTCAGTAATGTACAACGTCCAATTTGGTCACACGTTCTAAAAGATTTTTCAGTTTTTAAAAAGCAGGATCTTTAGAAAAGGTTTATAAACGTAGTCGGGAAATTCACATCAAAGCCGAAGCAATGATGTAACGAGCGACCGTTCCTGATCATCTTTTCTCGAACAAATACAACTGGTGATTTCATCAAAAGATATCATGAGACAAATCACTCAATTCACGAAATGACTGCTATCGTGCGACATTAGAGACAAATACTAGCTGAAGTCTACGAGAAGGTGGAAGCTGCGATCAATTGCGAGTGATGTGCAAAATACGTTAAAAGACAAAATATCTTATTACTTACCAGACTATATAGCTTGTTAGACCTGGAGTAGACGCCAACTAGGTGCTACGTCACAAAGACAGGGTAAAATGCTTGTGTGTAGCTGGAGTAGTTATGATTAAGCTGTGGTCATTGAAGTTGCAAGGAATGTACAAGGAAGTTGTTCAACGCTTACAACATCTGTGATCTTAAGCGACATCTCTGTAACTGTATTGGCTTCAGAAAGATTTATCTGAAACAACTGTTTGACGCATCGTTAATTCAGAGATAGTAAGAGAGTTGTAAGCTTGAACAAACTGCGTAACAAATTGCTCAAATTAACTTAGGTTGCACGAATCAGGCTGCTCCTTAAACTCATTTTGATTTGACATAACTCCTATTCACACAATACAATACAAACTCTTTTGCAAAATTATGCCATCACCCACTACAGAGGGTGGGTACAGCGTGTTCCTGTTACTTCGTTCCAGTGGTTCGGTGAAATGATTGCGCATAAGTTCGACGACAGCGTTCAGTAGGTTCGGACTGAAAACCCTTGCATTAGCATCAAAACGACAGTCAATTATACTGTCAAGGAGTACATCGTTACTCCTTTCTGTCTGACGAGGTAATAAACTTCAGAAGTTGTTTACGATATTAAGACCACGCCATAACCCTAATCCTTACAAGTAGTCACGCCCTTCTGAGCGTGGGCATTGAGACGTTTTCACCCAGAAAAATTACAGCTCAACACCAAGTTTCAGAAACAATGAAGGACAGCAGAAAGTGATCCAGTGTCTGAGTATAAGATAAAGCGTATTTAGTACCGTTTAATAAGACCAGCTCGCCCATTTCAAAGACTGGAAATAGCCCCATACGACCAGCCAGCGTCTACAGCGAAAGCATACTTCACTCCTGAAGAACATATGAGTAGTGTCTACATGCGTTAAGACCGTCCAGATATTTTTCCTTTGAATGAAGCAAAGAGAAAGTCACTGATGATTTCGAAGAAATGAGTTACAAATTGCAGCAAGCAATACTGCGTCAGACAGAACCCAATAATTCCATTCAATTTCTCACACTCCAACTACAGAGGTTTGTCTAAGGTATGCTGTACAGTTTTTGTAGTGGGATTAGGGTTGAGTATTCGGTTGAGAATTACAGCCATTTTGTTGCATTGAACGGTAATCGCAATATGCATCGTTTTCGCACTTTGACAGATCTACTCGTCTTCATCTTCTCTTTATCGACAGGATGTCTTCTGATTGTTTCAAAAAGAAAGTAATAAAATTTGTGTACCTCTAGGGTGCATGGATAATCTTGTAGATTCAGCTGAATTTGTTGAAGTGTTCGAATCTCCGTTTATTAGCCGGTCGGTTCACCTCTGCGCGGTATGACGTGGAAGGAATGAACATAAAAATGAAGTGCTGATAACAGGGATTAGCCAAATTACCTTATGCCCAAACTACTAATACAGCGTTTCAACAACCGTAGTACTGGTTAGATGAAGAGAAACATCCAGCTGCTGAAGCACTGACGTTTGCGTGACCATATAACGCACTAAAACGGCGCAGCAGCATGGAAGCCGCAAAGGAACTGGAGGTGGCCGTATAGGTTTGCTCTGATTATATCGTATACTTTTGTATGCAATCCATTTTCCATAAGTTAGGATAACATCCAGTCTACTGCATAGTAACAGAATGTTTGTTGGAGAACATGACTAACTTCGATTTGATAGTGAGGAAGATATTGTTGAAAGAGGCGGCTGTAGGAAAAATCTACGAGGTGTACACTATGTTCGAAAGAGTGGAAAAGATCGTTTGCACAACGCAGACTGCATGGTGAGACAATTTACACTGTATGCAACGTGAACTGATCAGGCTTGAACTTGCCGCACATTTATGGGTCAAAGTTAATGATTTCTGTTATTTCAACTTGGAGAGAAGTCATAGTCGAGGGGTCATCGATTGAAGTTAACAGGATAGTTCAATTGTGGGTGGCGTTCAAACTATAGGAGAATAAAGACATTGGTTTGTACCATTTGTGTGTCGGTATATTCCATCTTTGATGAACACTAGTCATTGGCCCAATCAACTTTAAGATCTGCGCACGAGCTCCATTCATTCATCAGAATAAAGGGATTCCATCATGAACACAGTGCTGATCAACAATGAAGAAAAACTGGGCCGGTGACTGGGATATGGTAGGCGGACTGATGACCAATGAATAAATCTGACGAAAGAGGATGGGAGTGTGTGAGGAGTCTGAGTCGAGGGATTCATTAAAAGTGTTGAAGCATTCTCACAGTGTCATGGTTATCCGTTCTAAGTGTGAGATGTCTGGACGATTAGAAGCTGTGAACTGGTCTATCTTGAACATTTCGTCGTCAACAGTTAGAGTCAAAAGAACTGACATTAACAGCACTTCCGTCAGACAGGCGGAGTATCAAAAGCATACTGCAGGCTACTCGATCACCTGACTTTATTTCTACATAGAATTCTTGGGATCGCCTTGATCAAATGAGACCCAGGAATACGGAACAGTAGATGCGTTCGAGGTCGGTTGAACTAGCTGAGTCGAGTGAGATGTGGTGACTGGACAAATGGCCAATATTTATTACGGATGAAGTAAACGACATCTAGCGGGAAGGCAGTGACAACAACAAGTGGTGTTATTCACCTCAGTTCCTCAAAAGTGCAGCAGGTCTCGGAGAGAGAGAGAGAGAGAGAGTAGGTAGTGTACACGTGCGAGCGATGTGAGCTAAATACTCCAAAAAACCAACTGTTTTGTCAAAAAAAAAACATAAAATAAGTAACAGAGTAATGTGATCATACATTCCGAATAACCGCACGGTCCAAAAGAAGACACCTCGTCTTGACAATGATGTACCATGTGTTTTGATTGTTGTTGGTGTGGAAATCCGATGGACAGGCCCAGAATGACTTAAAGCTAAAAAATTAAGGACTGCTCCAAAAATGTTTGATGTCTCACCATGCCACCTATTACTGCTGAATAGAAGATTGTCGCAGTAATTGGTTCTAGCGGTCAGATATATATCGAGTCCTCTGTCACTGAGCTGCCTACCAGTTAGAAAGAACGGTTATTTCAAAGGTTGAACTTGCTTCAACGAAAGGCAAAATTTAAAACTTTTCAAAACGATACCGTAAGTGAGGAGTGTGGGGAGCTGGGTCCATTCGACTGCTGATAATGTTGAGCAAATAAAGTAAAACTAAGCCGGACTTGGATGAGCACATGACGGTAGTATGGTCGGTTGATCATTTCATAAGCTCAAATATTGAGCAACGTACTGTTCGCGTGGAAACTATCAGTGATTTAATTGACAAATACATTCTGATGTCGATATAAATACCAACCAAAAAAAGAACGGTGTCATCGTGTTCGTGCTTGTGATCGGCATGTGAACTCTGCCAGACCCTAACCACCGCGAGTAGTTAACAACACCGTCAGACAAAAAAATGTACAACACCGTGCCTGCGCAAACCCGTATCACTTGTGCTCCATTTTTACGTTAGACTCTGTTTAACTCCCACTGCGACAATGCGACCAACCACGTAAAGCGTTGAACTCAATGAAAATAGGCCCTCCTGAGAAAAGAAGCACGACGGGTAAGAGAGTACACACTCACCGAAATTGATTGAGTTAGAACAATCGTTGCAAAGACTAGAAAGAAATCAATTATCACAGTTCTGGCTGAGGTCATTAATGCAACTACATCAAGGTCATGAACAGTCTTGTACAACCACGTGTATTCGGAAAGGTGCGCACAACTACAAAGGTAAATGGCAACAAACACATTATTAGGTGAGGCGCAGTCGATATAAACCCGATGTTGCAGAAACCACAGTTATCAGAAAGCACGAACTGTGAAATTCCGTTATGTTCTTCCCGGTAAAAATGTAGGGGCTCAAATATGCGCACTTTCGGGGCAGGGTCAGGCCCATTAATTCATCGGACCGAATTCAAGATATGGGCATCAGCTTGACTGGTGCGCTTACACGAAACAATTGAATAACCACTACTCCAAAACTAAGTTGGTGTGTATTTGGAACAATAAATGAGTCTTCTGACGACGTCAAAAATAAAATAAATACAATATTGTTAGACTGTCTCAAAACACGAGTCAGCGTGAAGTGCACACCTGCAGAACATCTACCAACTGCGCCCCCACGTGGCCGGAGGCGTCCAGAGAGGTGTATCGTCGCTTATCGCGGAGTAGAACACAAGTGGAATCCAGCAAGTGGGGTCAAATGAAAAATTATTAGTTTGGTCTGGTATGACGGTTGGTGTAGCCCTTGCCGTACGAAAGCGTACTTAGCATGACAGCAATATATACTCCTTTTATAGACGATTGAAGACAAACGTTTTGCATCGCCTGCAGACAGACGATGTGGACATTCAGTAGGAGATTGTATCGTCAGAAGGGTGAGCAGGGTGGCCAGGTCTCGGAGTGGATTTACGTGTTGGCGAAAACAAAATAAGTCGATTTTTTAAGGGTAGATTACATTGGAGATTGACTGTTCGGATGTTTGCCCTGTGGATAAATAAAAGAATTTCTTTTCGAGTATAGTGCTTCTTTTCGGAGGAGGTTGGCTGGAAAGTCTATCGGAATACGACAGCTCCGATCAGTTGTGAGCGATGTTCGATCTATATGAAAACCAAAATCCTCTACTACTCGTCAGTAATTGCATATTAGTTTACTCCATTCTATACACTAGAGCTCGTGTGCGGTAGTACGCGCTCCACGGTTGACTGACCGTAATCTTCACAAAAACGATAAGGTAAAATCTTAGTTACCAGTAGTTGAAGAGTTGTCTGATGATCTATAAGACGGCTAGTAACATTTAAATCATTACATTTATCAGGTTCAAGTGACGTCCGTATCCTATTTACCTACAATAGTGTATAGGTAGATGGGTAGTGTGAGTGTGAAGTAGCTTATCTAGGATCCGGCTTAGTGGGAGCCAACGGACGGTATCTCACGTATCTCTCTTGTTATTCAGCTCTATTTATTCGGGTTTACATCAGATTCAAGGTGTGCAGTGTTGTGCAAGGTGTAAGCGGTGATACCGATGCATCAGCATCGTTTGGTTTCGGTTACTCCAGATGTAACGGAGGCAGATACCAAAGCTGAAGAGTACATATATGTAAGATGCTCATACGAAGATTTTAAAAAATGGTCAGGGTGATTCTAAGTATGACCATGACCGTTGCAAGCGTCGGTTCGATCGACCATGTCTATATACAATGCACCCACCCTAGACACTACTGCATAGCAAGGGGAATTGTCTGTGACTGCAGAGGTGATCCATGACATCTGCATGTTGAGGCTATGTCAACTGATTTTTAACAAATAAGTTTCTGTATTAGTAGAGAAACAATACACATGGTAGAAAACGCACATCTATTCTGGGCGGACTAAACTACAAGAGAAGGGGTCAAACACATGCGTTACACTTGCCAAACGAAGCGAGACAAGTCTCTATCAAGTGGTTCTTCTAAGCGTAGCTTTTAATCTGTGATTTCATATATTGAGCAACGGAACTGAAACTCGATTCACTGTGTTAAGAAGGAAATCCAGAGCGAGTACAGGACGAGAGTAAAGAAACCGATGAAAGTGCGAAACTAACTAATCAGAACATTTTGCATACCAAAAGCAACATTACCGAATGGGACTTACAACATCGATTTCCGTGTTTGAATGACCCATATTGCACACAACACAACCGTTCTTCATGCTGTCCATATGAGCACGAGTGATCACCGATTTGTTCCCTGTGCACGTGATCACAACATCTACAGACCGAATGACATCCTCAGTTTTCACTACACGATAACCATCCATGCTATGAAAGGGGGTGGGAGAGAAGAGAATAGTCACATGTCTTTCTAACAAGGACAAAACACATGAAAAGAACAGCAATTGAGAAGGACTACCGAACTCACCAAGCCTGTAGCGCACATACAGGGTCGGTCTCTGTGACACAGACGAACGCACCAATGCCCTTCAATGCGTGACTCACACCTTTACCGACTTCACCATAGCCACAGACCAAAACCGCCTTGCCGCTGATCATCATGTCTGTGGTACGCTTCAAGCTATCGTGAAAAATTAGAATTGGAAACAATTATAACATCGTTGACTTCCTCCCAATATTTTGAATGACGATTAAACTAGAAAGTTGCAGATGCGCGCCGATAAGTAAAAGCACAGAACATAGAGTTGGGAGTGGCTGGCCTCAATAATTAAAAGGTAGGGAGAAAATGACAAAGCGAATGCGGAACAAAGTCAGTATGTTAAATGCGTTGATCATGACGTTTAACGGATTTTAGAAGTTGCTATCCTATTTTATCATGTGTTAGTCAGGGCAAACTCCAGGACACCCACGTAACACGGAATACAACTAAGAGGAAAGGGAAGGATGCCAGACTACTGAGTACTGAAAAGATTTCCGGATGACTGAACAGATACAAAACGGTTGTGGACAACATTTTAATCCCCCCATCATGATACGGTATAGGTATAAGATCAAGGATGAGGAGGCTTTCATGGAAACGGAATCATCAGATAATTGTTCGGGTTGTTTCAATCACCCCCAGCGAATGCTCTTCAGTTGAAAAGGACGTGGGAAGAAAAAGTGCAGCAGCTACAAAGCGGAGCTCCAGATATGAGATTAGAAAGTGGATAAAAATGTCACAGTCGATCAAAACATACATGTCGAGTAAAATGGACAGATCATATATGTTTGTTGGGAGTGATGCCGCCTACACCGATGGGTTAGGCACACGACGCGGTGTCTCATAGCGCCGAAATTCAGTGACGAGTCTTTGAGAACGTGAACAGGGTTCTTCTCTAAAACAGCAACCTAATTTGTCATGCTATGAACAGGGCAGATAAGCCTAAGCATCTAAAATCACCACGCTTGAAGGTTACCTGCTGCTTTTCGGCGGCAACAATGCACAACGAAAATTTCATTGCCAAACAAAACAATACAGTCGCAGAAGTATACTGTCTATCCAAACCGTGACAATAACACCACACTATCCCGAGTTTGGATTGACCTGCAAAAAATTCAGATATGAGCCCCACATAGTGAGTTTACAAAGTAACCTCATACGGAAAACATATATATGTGAATAGAACCTCACTCTGTGGTCACTTATTGGTTTATTGTCTTTAATTTCGGAAAATCAGCAATAGGGAAAGGATAAATAGTGCGGAACTTATTCAGACAATAAAAAGATTGAGGAATACGTTGAGATTGTAAAAACAACAAATGAATAACACAGTTTGAGGATATAAATCAGTCACTCCAACGATGTCAGCAGGGACTTGTAGTATACAATAGTTGAAACTATTCATCAGAGTGAAAAAAAACTCAAGACTTGAGAATGGTAGGTGACAATGTTGTATGTTAGGAACAAGTCGTTACAACTGAAAATATTCCATGCATGCGAATTTTGGGAGCAAGCATAAATAAGTAAAAAATCTTAACGCTTGAACAATGAATTGAAACAGAAGAATAACAAACATCAAGTTAGGATGGAATTTACAGGCAACGAAATAATAAAAAAAATCAGACGTACACACAGTCTTGGCAACGGGTAAATAAGCCGACATTGTGTATGGTTTTGTAAAAACCTAGCAAACACAGGATGTGAAATAATCGTTAAGCTTAGAATGTATTCATAGATTATACAACGTTTTTCATCTCATAATATAGTTCGGTGGGAATGGAACTTTGCGCTTATCAAATTTGGCGACTGTGAGTACTTTACCGATGTCCTTCAACCACGCTCACTTGGTAAACACTGATCGAAAAGTACTATCCATAGCTTTGATCAATCGTTTGTTCCAATCGTAAAGGGGTAAACAGAAAACTGGAGTGATAAAAAACACGAAAAGTGCATTGAAGTGTCAATCGATGTATCCGTAAAATTGGACTGATTCCGCGGGACAGCAGTTGTAGTAGAAGGTGGACAATACTGAGTTGAACCAGGTTACACACACCTCAGCGGTTGGACACGCCCATGTTAGTAGGGAAGTTCTTTCATAGGAACGAGATGGTGAACAGAGACACACACACACACAAGGGATGCATCGAACCGTTTCCTTTCACCCAGAGTCAGTTTTTATGTGCGCAATAGGCGGGAGCAAACAATGTAAGATACTTAGGAAAGTGGACATAAAAATTTTCCTTCTGATGCACAAGTACTTAAGGAAGTGCCGCTCGAACTGTCGATTTGAATTGATGGCATATCACTATTATACCATCACCGTCACCATAGACAGCAATACATCAGTAGTTCACACTGATGCTTAACTGCCACATAACCATGAAAAGGAATAAAAATCAAACCCTGTAAAGGAAATAGGGGGAAAAGAACGGGAGGGGAAGGGACTTATCTAATAAAAACATAGCTACGTCTATATGTAAACACCCGACATCAAGGTGCTTACAGTTTGCCAACAAACAACCCCAGCTGTAGGTGGAAGTAAGGCGTCATCAGCAAGACAGCTTCCTTACGGCTTTCACTGCCCCGCGTCATTAAGTGCACTCACTTCACAGACAACTCGGCCAAACAACAACATTCACGCCACTGAGCTCGATTAGCCGCCATCTCACCTAACGTCTCAAGCCACCGACTCTGTGAGTCGCGAGGGCCCCAGCCCGGGAGACGAACCCGATTTCATTTGTCTACGCCAGGTCATCATCTGTCCACCTCGCACCTTGCGCCAGTCGGCCGCAGCGTCGGCAAGAGAGTGCTCGGTGTGGCAAACGACTAGCTGGCATCCTTAGTACATGACCTAACCATCTAAGTCTGTACAAGTGTAAGCAGTGAACTCGTTTGACAATCACTACCAAATACCCGCTTCCTAACCTCCTCGTTGCTTACTCGCTGGTGCCACCCGATACGAGCGATCGAACGCAGACATCGGTGGTCAAATACCTGAAGACGGTTCACGTCTTCTACCCTGAGCGGCCATGTTTCGCTGCCGTAAAGTAACGAAGCCCTGTCACTTTATGCACAAGAACCTTTGAGCACCAAACAGATACCTGTCTGTCGTCAGATATGTCGCAGATTAGCGAACACCGCCCTAGCCTTAGAAGATACGCGCTTCTATTTCATTCCCTACACCTCCGCCGCCACCGCTGATGCAGCTTCCCAGGTATACAAACCGGTCAACCTCCATAACTTCATTATCCAACATTAAATCTACGTAATCACAGCAATCTTGCAGAAGCACTTTGCATTTTGAGGCTGCAAAGCGCATTCCGAAGTATTTAGCAGAACGCGAAATAGCGTCTAGCATTGTTTGTGCTGCTTGGAAAGTGTCAAACAGCAACACCTTGTCGTCAGCATAATCAAGATCAGTCAGTCTTCCACCAGGTAGGAGGTCCACGCCGGCATCTTGTGAGTGCCGCAGACAGTCCTCCATTATTTCGTTTATGACAAAATTGAACTGTTATAAGCAGCTAGCCAAGTCGTACACCATTCTTACAATTCAGTTTTCAATATGTACACAATGAAGTTGCTTGATTAACTTCGTTTCACGAACGACGGCTTGTAAAAATGTGAAATTGAATGATTTGAATTAGCAGGACCACAATTCTTACCCAGTTAACTCGCACAATACCACTACCACGCTAGCGTTCGTACCCAACCAACGTTGTAAATTGTGTACCAGTTATCCTGAATCCACACATATGTGGACGACTCACATGTGCAAACGTAAGTTATAAAAATTACATATGTTTAAGTGGTCACTGGACACTATATCACAACACAGTGCTTAAGCGGGAACAAAAAAATGTCGGATAGAAAAATTCCCGCCACGGAGTCAAATCAGACAATTGCCCCAAGCGTGTTCTTCGCCATGACGTTACGCGTCCGGAACCCAAAGGTGATGATAAACATCGAAGATAAGTTGATATAAATCCTTCCGTTCTCTACACGAATCGCTGATGTAATCAATAACACTGTCATAATGTAGACATATTTTTACAGTGTTGTCTAAACATGCCAGGTTTGCACGTGTTCTGTGGTTTGAGTCAGGCAACCTGAAGTAGATTAAACACCGCAGCACATGCCGCTTCATACAGCGTTTAAGCAACCGTGTTTACGATCACGAAGCCTGAAACGAAACCGGAAAAATAGTACGAATCTTGTGCATTCACAACCCTAGGAGAAAGTCTAACCAAAGAACCTAATCAGTAAAATAACAGCACACTGTCATGCAGGTTTCGGATTACTTACGCGTCCACAATGGATTCTTTGCATAGGTAATAATTGTCGAACTTGGATTTCGTGATACTATCGCTGACATTCATGGCAGGTACACACAATGTACCGGCTTTGACATACTGGTAAAGGCGATGCACACCAGTCACACTCTCCTCAACGATGCCCCGCACACCACTCAACAATTCCGGATGTTCTTTGTGTAGTCGATGAGTCAAATCGCCCCCGTCATCGAGGACCTGGAAGTGATGATGTATGAGGGCGGAAATGGAGGGGTGATGATGACCCGATTCAGGAAGTACACACATACGCATACAGAAAATTGTTCAAACGATACAGAAGATGAGACATTTATGACACATACATGCAAAGGTCAGTGTATTAATCAATACACAGGACGAAATTGAAACAGAACCTGAAGCGTCATTCAGAAAGGCGAATTATATAATGATCGAAATGAAGGCATACGACTCAACAAGCAATCGAAATTGAACAGAAAATGGCTACGTTAGCCATTTATTAAAACTAATAGTTTGAAAGCTGGTTTAAGATTTTTTAAATTGTCATGGGATCGGAAAGCGAGTGGTTTGATGTCACTACTATAATAGTTGTGCAAATGCAAAATGACAACGGATTTTAGGTCGTCCCATACACCTTTTTGATGACAAGCAATAGCTTCGGAAAAGGCAATGGCACCTGTAACGGAGATCGTTACAAAATTCTCAGAAGTCACTGCACAACAAGGGATAGAAATCAACCCATCACCAGCTAACATGAAACAAAAAATCGGCTTGCATATTTTACACTTCAAAGTCTCTGCATTCGTGTGAAACAAAAAGCACATCAGCTGGTTATGGTCTGGATTAAACCTAATCAGGAGCGGCTATGGTAACTGGTGCTCGCATCTAATTTGTGCGATAGAGTCGGTGTCGCTCTCAAGAAGTCAGTGTGACAGATGTGCAAGCGGACAAGAGTTTTCGACTCTATTTGATATCTACAAGATCCCTCTGGCAGTAAATAAGGTCACCTGTAAACTACTAAGTTGTCAAAAGTGAATCAGGAGCGATCGAGATAGCCACGGTTTGAAACATAAGACGTATTGCAGACAGACCGGATAAACTGTTAGAAAGGAACAATTTTCTTTAAAAATGGTCAATTTTTTTCAAAACTCCTTGGAAAATGTTTTGAGTCTGAACTTGATCCTTCTGCGTCATAATGTGCAAGTTTTTTCCACTGTCTTCTGACGGACCGATCCCACTTTACAGCACCAATTAATGTAGGATTAATCGAGGCCAATCAAAATCTATAAATACGCATACGCTGGTACACTGTGTCAACCTTAGCCGAAAGCCAAAGTTTTCTGTGTTCATCTGAAGTTATGGGCTTTGCCACGCTTCGCACACAGTATTTACCATTCATATACCGTGTACTAACCAATCCCAGTTTTAGCTGACGATGTTGAATGTGACTCAACCACAAGGATACCTTAAGCTACTCTACAGAAATTCTCCTCAAAAGCATGCTGTACATGCTATAACCACCGAAATTACAAGGCAAGGGTATAATTTACTAAAATGAGGAAACAAAAATTGACGCACAGGGGCCGAAACTGAATTGTCTGTCGGAAAACGGATATAGTTTTAGTCATTATGGAATCACATGAGACAACCTTTTCAGCATAGTTAGTGGATGACGGTTATTGGAACACATGCCAAGAAACTATTTTAATAGTGTTTATGCAGCGGGAATGGGAACAAAGCCGATTGACTGGTGGTATCGCGTAACGGGAGTTTGTTCTCCAACTAAAATCATGCGTCCGAAAAGATGGTATTTTGAAGTGATGCAGACACTGTCAACACCAATAAACAATCACCTCAAGATCATAGCTGAGAGGATTCGTTACTTGCAAAAAGAGCAGGTGGTTCAGAAAACAGTTTGGTTATCCGATTCTTGTATGACCCTAAAACTACTCCTAAAGTTCACTAGAAATTGGTTATCAAGAGGGATACTAGCCAAATCCAGTTGTTTCACACAAAGCCGAATGTTTTCAGCGCTACGAACAAATACAGTCGTCAACTCACAACATTCGGAGTCCAACCATCCGGATTAATGCATCGGTCAACACACCACCAGAAATCCTCTTCGGATTCGCCTTTCCATGCGTAGATTGAGTAGCTCTTTTCAGCCAACGCTGCGGCAACTTCGTTCTGGAAAAAATACAGAACGAGTCGGAGAGTGTCTGTTAATACTGAGAGAAAAAAAGAGGAACCTTAACCGACAACATTGAAACGTGGATAACAGTTGGTAAGAAAATCAAAAGCAATTCCACAGCTTATGTTGCTTCTCACCGAGACTAGATAAATATCTATAACGAGTTCATCATACAATTCATTAGTAATACGAATAACGGCGTTGGGGAATATCAAAACTGGTTGTTCGAAATGACACTGGTTGTTCTGATTGACACCGAACACGTGGCGGGGGGTGTCACCAACACTTTCATCTTTACACCGTACCTATCGGCAGTATGGCTCGAGCTGCGTTGGTCCTGACAATAACCTAGGAAAAGGTGGAGTAATAAATGAACAAAAAGGTATAGAGAAAAAAGAGAAACAAAAGGCCGAACAAATTCAGGAAGGAAAAATGGCGAACGAACTTACGGACAAAAGCATGTCAGTGACTGTGATATTGTCTCATCAGAGTGCTTCCAAAAAGTGATGTGGATGGTTGCGAACTTACTAACTGGATAGGCGGTACCCATCAAGCTTGCGCAAAGAAACGGTCGAGACCATCATTGCCATGTTGTCTAATTGTGATCACCAATGCGAGTAGTGCAGGTATTTGAAGCTACATCAAGCGCTCAAATTGCATCGAGTGTTTCGATCGTACTGGGTAATACATCGGCCGTTACGACCAGTTTTTGTGGATACATTTTCTAACTCCCTTTTTCCAGTACGGAGAAAACAGTAGTGCCGTAACTATGGTGACAGTTCTGTTGCATGCCGATAGGGTAGTGCCTCACTATCCACTAATACACGGTCAGCAGTGCGACATATAACCTTATCAGCGTAACTACTTTTCATCTGACTGCTCCCATTTGACCTGTCTGAAATATTCCTACCTGGAGGGACCGAATTCCTGGTCGGCATAGCTTTACGGATGGATGCAGTGCACAAGCCTGATCTCCACGTCAAGGTGACGGTACATGTCAGTACACAGTTGGTTGGATGATTGAACCCTAACATGAAATTTCCAGGCTCCTGGTGAGGTTTCTTTGCTCAGGTGGTAGAGCGTGTAGCTTGGAAGCATGTTCTCTGCCACTAGTTCAAACACAAGTGGAGCCCCAGTTTTTCACGATTGGGCAGTTTCATAATCAACAAAGTCTCGATGATATTCGGTAGTAAAACATCGCTAGAACGGCTGAAGAACGAACTAAGACACAGCTAATCGAAGCAGCGATGTTTCAGTGGCGATCAATACGTGAACAATTCATATGACGTGGCGTTGTAAAATCAAGCATGTAAAAGGAAGTATTCACTGCAGCCAGAAGCATGTGAAAAATACAAGGGGGAGGAATTACATACACTTTACTGAGTGTTTATCATACTGCAGAAAGAGGTCTACCGCTAAGTAACGCTTCGCCGCCTAGGCAAGCAACGTTCAACCTCTGGTTTATCTGTCTGCGGAGAATGAACTACTGTAAGGGATTGGGACGATCGTGGTACTTCGGATTACATACGGAAAAGAACTGATATAACTTAGTTCGAGACCAACTTCGGTTTGCGAAAATGCATACTGAATTCGACAGTAATTAAGCGACGAACGCTTCAGAGATATGTTTATCGGCAAAGCATTAGAAAATCTAGTTCAGAAAATGTCAGCTTGAACAGCAAAGTGAAAGCAGGAGAGGCAGACAGAACACTTAATTAGATCCATAACACGCAACGGAGTATGGAAAATAACAATAGTCAAACTGATGCATCGGGTAGCTTCATTTTCTAAAAAAAAGTCGTTCAGCAAAACTAACAACCAAACATGGTTATGCCGATGACGGACGTGACAGGCAGGTACGCAATTTGAATATATATATATATATATATATATATATATATATATATATATATAGTATGAAAGGCGTGCGTTGGCCAATTTGCCTACAAAACATTCGGACTATGTGCGAGTAAAAATGCAGAATTGAACAGGAGTGTAGGGGAATCATAGACGTAGGTGCCCAGAGAGAAGTTTTGATGGACTATCCAATTACAAGTGAATATGTCACGCAATACATCAATGAGAAGGGTCGTAGTCAAACAGATTGTTAAGGTAATCCCACCAACATAATTCTTGAATATTACTGGTTTATGAACGGATCGTCTGGCCATAACAGGCTGGCCGGGTACACAGCTACCAGGCCCAACGACTAGCTGCAGACTTGAAAATGTGAACAGCAATCATTTTCTTAACAAGACGAATCACCCATTCTATAAACATAGCGGAGAGAAAAATAATAGGAGAGTATTTGATCACAGAGCAACGAAAAGCCAATTGGTGTTGTGTGAATAATGGGGCTATTCGTCAAAAACAGTTTTCATCGACACGTTTCTAGGACAAAACTAGGCAAGGATAGAGCACTCCATGCGAAGCGATGGTAACACGTCACTTATGAAATATTACCGCTAGGAGGAAGAGAGCAAAGAGCTAAAGGAGATTTAAAAGTTGATATCACTCGGGCATACACGCAACTTGTTGCATGTGACTAACACTAGGCTGAAACCTACAGTCGGTGACTCTATAAGTTTATCATATTTTGGGTAACTACGATCGACAAGATTCGTTGTATAGACGATGTAAGAGATTTCTGAATCGCCAAACTTACCGTAAGACGGAACGTGTTCGAAACAGTCAACGGCCGCATAGTTCCCTTGCATCAACCGTCAGATTATAATACGCATAATAAGCGATATGTTGACCATTAACCACGTGATTAATTCAGTATCAAGATAATTGCGAAAATGTGTGGTTATGAAAAGGTTAAGACAGAAAGCACTTTTGGCTTCCCGATATGCTCACGCAAACAAGTAAACAATGACGACTAATTTCGTCCTTGCTTAGACTGTATAGCTCAACATCAGGGTTGTAAATTCGATCCCCAGTACTTCGAAAGTGTAATTCATTGAAAATACGTCATACTCTATGTGCGAAGAAGCGGTGAATGGCAGCGAAAGATTCACAGTGTGCCATTCGTTTCTGTTGCTCGATTAATGAATGACAAAGAGAAGGATCTAGTTAGTTATTCACTCAATCACTGGTTTTGAATCACAGAGTAGGTATAGTTTTTTGCTCCCGGCGCTACATAGGCCTCACACACATGGAAGAGAATAATTTACAATGGAAGTTTTATTCACTTTACCAGCCGAATAAAAAAGGAAACTGATCAACTGTATTTGACCAAGTTCACTTGGATGGAAGAGGCAAGCGATTTGGAAACACTGATCAAAGTAGCCGACTGATAAAGTAGTAGTGTTACATCCGTTTGGACTGTCATTTGGTCAGATAATGAGTTGCGCCCTCTAACAGAACCATACCTGGTTTCAAGTACTTTTCAACTAATCAATTCAAGTGGTCTCCTCGTAACGGTGATTTCCATAGAAACAGTAGACAGCGAATTAATCTTAACATTAGCCAAGAATCCAGTCAAAAAGCCCCGTATCAACACAGAAATCGTCTGCCTCACTGAGTTCATATCTCGGCTTCCTGGTGAAACAACACAATTTTTGAAATCCTCGAAGAGAGCTGTCAGAGATTGTGTGCGCATTCGCCAACCTAATAATTCGAACCACGACAGGCAATTGTCAGTCAGCGAGTATTACACAACGATATGCTCAAACGTCACTTAGAAATCTGATGCAACAATGAGCATGTGCAAATACTTGATTTCGAAGAAAACGCATATTTTGAGCAGACCAAGAAATAGCCGTTGAATTGCACACCCGGATAAATTCAAACACAGTGACGAATCAGTAGAGCACAAGGGACTCTGAAGGGGAATTTTCAATAATATATAAAGATGAGCTGATACTATTCGCTGTTAGTGCACCAATGCAATGCGGCACGTTCATATATGACGCAAGATAAAACATAGAGTGCACCAATGTCATTCAGCTAGTTACTGGTCTCAGGTAGGGTACTCCCTCATATCCTTGGGGGAGTAACAGGAGCCAATCTGGGTTACGACCGCTCAGGGGAGTATCCCCTGAGATGTACCGCTTCACCCTATTGTAACGCAACGTGCAGACGCCCTCTTTGTTTACACTTCCGTAAATTGTGTTCATGAATTACTTGGCCTCTGGTTCATGGTTGCCCGAGTTGTCCCTTGTTCCAGACTGATTATGGAACCTGTCAAAACGAGACATGACGTTGACGGCTTGCGCATCTCGATGACCTATTGGGCTAAACTGGACGGTGTGGTCACCACACCGATAGTCACTCATACCAGGCAGGCCAATGGGTAGAGGTCTGACAAACCCAGTCTCCTGGTCCTCCAGGTTGGGGTTGAAAGGAGGTTGGCATATTTTTTTAAAATTAAAAATGCACCACTTCCGGTACATTGCCACCCAACCGCTGCCTTGCGGTACAGGCTTTTGAGCCAAAGGCTTTGGTTGAGAACCCTAATCGTTCTCCTGTCTAGGTCTGGGCGTCCTGGCAGTATCTCAGCCCACACACAACCATGAATATTCACAACAATAAATCCATACTGCATCGGCCGTCTCGCAGTATAAACCGGGTCGCCCTATCTGCTGCATACAGCAGGGTGGATAGGCGAAAACATGCTACTGCTGACCCCTCCCCACTGTCCTATCAAATTTAGCTCTCAGGCCCCTCCCGACCTCCATTTCTGATGATTACTCTACAGGTCCCACAACAGACATAACTAATCATATAACACTATGCCGGTAAGTCCCACCTCATCATCCAGACTCAGGATTCCCTCAACTATTACTTAGATCTGGAATGCGGATTAATACAGGTGCCTTCAACGTTCGCACGCTAAAACAGATAGTCAACAGGTCGCTCTCGCACGAACGCTAGACTCATTAAATGCCGACGTCTGCTGTATCTCGGAGATTAGAATCCAGGACAGTAGTCAACGTATGAAATTAACAGCATATGCATTGTCTACCGATACTGGTTATACACTTCGGGTGACTCCACAGCCGCCGTTACAGGTCAGGCTGGAGTAGGTATAGTTCTCAGCACGACGGCCGCAGCCGCATTAGTAGATTGGATTCCTGTTAACAGTAGACTTTGTGCCGTCCGCTTGGCAGGTTCTGTTAAAACCAGCTCTAGACGCAAAACTTTCAGAAAATTCATTGTCTGCTTATGCTCCTACTGACTGTAGTGACGTCGGCGTCACTGTTGAGGTGAGCGGCAGCCCGAGCCACAGTACCTTTTGGTCAGGCTCATGGCTGATATGATGATGATGATGATGATGATGATGATGATGATGGAGTCAAGTGTGTCTTTTACTTGGATCTGGCTGCTCTCTTTCGGTTGATACAATTCTGATATGAACTGACATGAACTCCTAGGTCGGGCGCCTTGGTGACGTCGTTTCACTTAGGTGACAGGTTTGGGATAGCATCACATCGATCAGATAATGGCGGACGATTGTTGCAGCTGTGCGCTGAGCATAAGCTATTTTTAGCCAGCACTAGTTTTAGGCATCGTGCACGTCACTGCTATACTTAGCGCTCTTTTTCCCCGAATAGATGACGAAGCTCTATTTAGAACTGTCGTTCTTATTGGATTCAGATCATGCGTTGGTACGTTGTCGTTTTGTTCTTACTTTTGCTGGGCAACGACCCCACCGACAGCAACGACTAGCTGTTGAGAAACTGGCTTATACCATCGGTAAAGCATAAGTACCAAACCAGCTTAGAAAGCTGCCTTAGTGGTACTCACTCCGAATATCCTAACAGCTGCTGGACCAAGATCTCAAAGGGCGCTCACGAAACAGGTACTGTAGCATGCGGCACAGGGGTACATGGGTTAAACAAACATTGGATTTCAGAGAAATCCCTGGAGTTGTTAGAAGCCAGACGGAACATTCCTCTGGTAGTTCACATAAGTCTACGAGATGTCCAGTAAGAAACTGAAACGTAGCCTAAACGCTGACTGTGAGGCTTGCCTAATGGAGGAAGTCAGGTAAGTAGAAACTGACTTTTCTCCAGGGAACACCGGCAGACTATTCCATTTTATCTATGCAACTGGTCCACGACGACCGTCTATCGTGAATGCTATCAGCGAGACAGATAGCACACTCATCCATAATAAGTCCAGAAGACTAGAGCGGTGGGCAGAACACTTTGAGAATCAGTTCATCTGGTCTTCTGCTTCAATTGTGTTGCCGCTACAAACTTACAATGTAACACCCTGTTCGGCAGAGTTAGCAGCATCCACTGAGACTGGGGACCGCGATTGCATTTCGGCTCTCTCACACAATAGGACAGCTGAACCAGATGATCTCGTGCCGGCACTTTTCAAAGAAGGTGGCGAGGCGTTAGTGGAGGCATTGACTCAGTTGTTTCAACTTGTGTGGACGACGGAGACCATCCCTCCGTGCTGGGGTCATTTGATAATAGTTCCCATATTCAAGAAAGGAGTCCGGGGCAGTTGCGAAAACCTCAAGGGGAATTAGCTTGACCCGTAGTAATTACTAGGGTTCTGGCATCCATTATACTTCGTCGACTCACTGCAGCTCGAGGAGCAAACATCAGAGAACGGGCAGGATTTCGTTTTTGGCGGTGATGTGCAAAATACATTTTCAATACTCGAGGAATTCTGGAGCAGCGTCATGTGTACCGCCGGCCAACGGTCGCCACATTTCTCGACTGTAAAGGTGCGTTCGATTCAATGGATAAATGTACACTTTTAGAGTCGCTTAAATGCAGGGGTGTACCGAACAAGTATGTCGGCGCTTTATTCCCATACTTCAGCTCAGGTTAGGGTTTACGGTGAACTGTCTGACAGTTTCAGCACCAGGAGCGGCGTACGTCAAGGCTGTCCCCTTTCACCATTTTTGTTCAATTTCGTCATAGACGAAATAATGGAGGACTGTCTGCGGACACTCACAAGATGACCGTCTGAACCTCCTATCTGATGGAACAGTGACTGATCTTGGTTATGCTGACGACAAGGTGTTGCTGTTTGACACTTTCCAAGCAGCAAAACAACACTAGACGCTATTTCGCGTTCTGCTAAATACTTCGGAATGCGCTTTGCAGCCTCAAAATGCAAAGTGCTTCTGCAAGATTGCTGTGATTACGTAGATTTAATGTTAGATAATGAAGTCATGGAGGTTGTTGACCGGTTTGTGTACCTGGGAAGCTGCATCAGCGGCGGTGGAGGTGTGGTCATTGTGCTTCGTAGACTAAGCGAAATGCGCAAGAAACATACACGTGAGGAGGAAGCTGGGTTTCGCTCTGGACTTGGCTATACTGGTCACATTCTCACACTTCGCTGGATGCTTGAACTCTGCTATTCATATAGAAGGGCAAACAGTCGTCTTCCATAGGACATCAGAGGAGCATTGATTCGGTTGACAGAGCTGCACTCTGGGACTCTTTATCGAGGAACAGTGTGCCTGAAGAAGTATGTGAACATCCTGAAAGCAATTTACTGTCAGATTTCGGTTAGGATCTATGGCCGACCTTTAGCATTTCAAGAGTAGTGCGACAAGGTTTTCCAGCCTCCTCTTTCCTATACAACTTTGAGGCTGCCTGGCTGGGGTCCGAAAGACAATGGACATCTATGAAGACGCTGTGTGATATAGCGAAGAAGAGGAGTTAATGGCGCTCATGATGTAAGTCTCCGTGTGTATCGTCTTAACGTTTTCTTTTTCATCCCGCTAGACTTTTCTCGTATCGTGAAATGTTTGCCACTCCTTGTGGTTTCTACGTGTGAATATATATATATATATATATATATATATATATATATATATATATATATATATATATATATATATATATATATAGCTCTACCTATTTCTCTTGATGTCTATACTGTTATCTAGGAATATGAGTGTGTTTATAAAATGTTTCAGAAATTACGTCTACTAATTGTTCCATCGAAATTTTGGTTCGGCACCACTAGATTCAGATTCAAACGTACTCCGCAGGTCTGCGATGAGTACGTGTTTATGAATGGAAGTGGTGTATGAAGTACACATGCTACGATGCAACTAGACTTAATGTCTGGCAACCACCGCAATGGTTAGCCAAATTAAGTCTTTCAAAACAAGTCGACACCCCGTTGGCAAACTTAAAAATACTGGAAGCGAATTTTATCTACAACCTAAGTGAATGAACGCATTCTAGATTTCGTTCATACCCTTAATGACATGTGTAACGCAAACGCGACTAAGTGACTACTTGGCAATGAGCACGGACTGTGTATAGGTTGGATGTGTCCAGTTAAACTAGTAGGCAGCTAGAACAGCAAACCTATTTATCATAATCGGGAAGATAATCAAAACAAGAGTTGAGTAAAAACTAATCGATTTTTCCGCCTTCTTAACTTATTGATGATACGATTCTGTGGACGAGAGAGCGTCGCTAGTTTAGCATAGTGGGACTATGTAAATAGTGTGATGATCCATGAAACTGGCATCAACCAACAGAGACTGGGGTCAAGGCCAGTCAAGGTAGCACACAACTTATCGAATATGTGCACAGTAGTAATCGACGTAGAGTTGCATACCATCAATATACGTTTGCGCTCAATTTCGCATGATCATGAGTCGATGCGTAGATGAAAAGATGACAAGAGAGTTTCACAGTTTGTATCTGGCACCTGAAACGTCGGCATACCAAGCAATCCACAGCACAGACATTAACGTACTAAGAACTTGAACAGATCAATCGGCAAGTGCACAACTACTTAAGGTAGATTGAGTCTGGAGGAAAGAAGACACCATGATCCCCAAACGGATAAAGTACATGGGAGCTTCACTTTCACATCTTCGCAGACAAAAAAGATAATTATGCAGACAATCTACAAGGGAAACAAAGAGCACTCACCTGTGTTGAATAAATGTTACATGCACACCAACGAACCTGAGCCCCAAGGACTACCAGCGTTTCGAGCAACACCTAAGGAGGGGCGAGATGGCAAGAACAACAACCATACAAAACAGTAGAATATTCACAGCTAAAAGCAAAGTCCTACAATAACAGATCAGATGTGCATAAAACAATGCTGATCACGGAAACTTACCAAACAAAATAGATGAGACACAATTTATGGCGGTACAAACCTACACACGCACAGAAGCAACAAGCAGTGGAATAATGGTTGAGAATGATCAAGCCAATGGTAGCGCGATGATCGTTAGCATGGGTAACAACTGGACAAACAGGATGAAATAGTCCACACAGAAGTGATCACTTCGGGACGTTTGCCTGTCTCCACTGATGTTTCGTTAGTTCATACGGCCTAGTGTTCAAAATAAACGGAACATCCAATTACTGGACAGTGTGAACGTATTATAGAACCAGGCTTCTCCTTAAAGGAGTCGATTAACACAATTTTCGGGTTTCTGCACGGCTGTGGTCACGAACATCTCTTAGAACTCACGAGGAAGCGAGGACATAACCATGTCTACATGGCAAACTTTTGAACTAATAAGACATTGTATGGTAAATAACACGCAGGTGGTCCCAAAACGTACTCAAACATAAAACCAGCGAACTAAGTTAAACGAAAGATACAGGTATTTTCGGCACCCAGTAAAGTGTACAGTTGAGTTTTTGCATCCCGACAAACAGGACATGAAGATGAGAGCGAGAAAAAGGACAATGAACACGGGTACGATTTTCGGAGTGTAACCAATAAGCACTAAGATGACACACATCGACAATCCAGAGCGAGCAACGTTCAGTGAATGATTGAAAATGTGCTATTGTCAGCATAACTGTTTTCATACCCCGGACATGCATAGTGCATGTAGTGGCGGAGGGAAACACGTTATAGAAGTACACTATCTAATTTCATAAAAATAGCTGGTATTGCGTACGCATACACAGCACCATGCGCCACCCTATTCGAAACGCTTAGATCTAGTCCACCATGAGAGCTGGCCGTAATGGTGCAATATGAGAATGCCTCATTGAAACGATTTGCATAAAGAGGCTATTCGTAAAAATTATCAGCGTTTTTGAAACGTTCAAGACCTTATTTATAAAATTCACAGATCTATCCCAATTTCGTTTCAAGAAAGAATTATGAAAAAAATAATCACACAGACTTAAGTAAGACATGTGCACTTGTCATAATTTCATTGGTCAATATATAAACAATTCTGTTGAAATAAACATCGGGGCGAAAAACGTTTTGAGCATAAAGGGTTCAACAAAACCAAGAAGTAAAACAATTACCGGAATGAAATTAACTTAGAAACTGTAAAGGATTCAACATAATCTTTCAGTGTAACTTTTCTCGCAACGAACTAATTGAAATGATATACACCAGACATCTCATGTGCACTTTAGTGTAGTGCGGTTGGCTTTGACGTGAGACTGAGTTTATCATGTTTTTTTAACCTTAACGCATCTATAATGGTCCAAGGAGCCTGAAGCGTTAACATCAACATCGGCGTTTTACCACCTTCTCTGCAAACTATCTCCTATATTGTTTTCTTGCGTCATTTCTGTTATATGAGGCAGCTTCTTTTCAGTTGTTACCACCGTACATGATTCTTTTGCACGGTGCACATGAGAGCAGTGTCTTGGTGACTGTAAATATGAAAACATCCGTATCAGCTTCACGTACCTCTGGGTACAAAAACCGTCGAACACTCAAGCTATTTTTCATCTAAGTTGACGTTAAAATTGCGTTCAACAGTTGATTGTGAATATAAACTGAACATCACTCGCAATCAATCACAGCTGTCGCATTCCCTTTGACTTTCTAGTTTGCCGCTTTCGAAAAGAAGCACTAGACTATATATATATATATATATATATATATATATATATATAGTATTATATATAATGGTCGAATCTGAAGGAGTTACACATAATGCAGTTGTCCGTTTAATCAACAGACAAAGGTACGGTAATAAGATAATTTGGGAAAATAAAAGTAATCCTGTCAATAGAAGATAGCATCAACCAAAACATATGCATACATGATTAATCAAGGGAGGTAATTTTCGAGTCACAACATCGACGGTCGGGGGGAATACGTGATTATTTCCTACGATCCAACCAAACAAATGAGGTTCTGCGAGCTCTAGCCTGATTGAGCTCAGTTTTTGCTCTCTCAGAGAAAGATTACTGAAAAAGCTGTTCGCTATTCCCAACACGCACGACTGTGTAGCAGCGCTGAGGCAATTGTTGTGATAAAGCACAAAGGTTACACAGAAAATACGGAAGATTGATCTTTAATACAGCTTGCTCTTCATTCAGAATGAACGGACAATAAACGTGAGAAGGTTCGTCTATTGTAATTAATTCAGGAAAGTATATTCGGTGAAGCGGACGGAAAAATAAGTTAGTATTATTATTAGTCTCTGGAAAAACAAGCAAAGAAAAAAGATCTCCTTGAACATTCTTACCATAGATGAACATGCAACTACTTTTAGCCTAATGTGAAGTGAGAGTTGCAGTGCTTAGCATGATTACCTCATGACAGTGTGGATCGGAATTCTAATCCCAGTTGAGACAAGTGTGCACCACCAGCCAGCTCTGAAACAAGCGGAACTCGAACCTGGTGCTTCTGTTTCGATAAGCATTATTTCTATGCGTTATTCGCCCAATTAAGATCAGTACCTGAGACATCCGACAAAGCTAGTTAAAACTACTTGCGTGTTCATGTACAACCAAAGTGGGGAGAAATCTACTCTGGAGAACATCTCTCTCTCTCTCACACACACACACACACGTTACTTACATCTCCTCGCTGTTGAACTTAGATTCGTTACGGGGACTGTTTGAAATTAACCCATTCTGTAACAATCAAGGTTTTAATCTGAGATTTATTTCAAACTTTACGCACTCGTCATTAAAGTCTAACCGACGCGAACACCTGCACGAATGTGACGTGTACCTTTTGATGAGCCTGCCTCCTCTGCCCTCGGTGGGTGCACGATTAATCATTACCCCCTGACTGTGTTAAGTAACTTGTCTATCTGGCCGCATAGACCGAAAACGGATTACAAAACTTTGCTAGTCCTAGATGACCAGACAAGTTTTTGACCAGATATCCGGTTAATTACCAAGACTAGTGAAAACATCCATGAGAGAATGGTCCAAAAAGAGTCGCGTTAGCTTCCCCTGTTGGAAACCCAAAAGATGTACAGCCACGTGTGCGACAGAAGCAAGATTCTCTAGCACTCAGCGACCATGACCGGGCTAACCAAATGGTAGTAAGGTTATCTCTGATAGGCTTACAGTTACGATATGGTCGGATGACTACAGAATTACGCATACCAGCATGGTTCTGATTACTACTATTGTTTTAATTAAAACAATCGCGTTATCTATTCGAATATTAGCAACGGTCACAGTATGAACGTTGTATAACGAATGTCAATTAAATAAAGGAGCCTAAGTAGTCACAAATGGCTAAACAAACAGGGAAGTTACTAGAGAAATCAAACATCACTCGCAAAGACAATCATCTCGGTTGGAAGCACGATCAACAACAGAACGCCTGAATAATAGATAAACACGATTACTTTGGTACAGGTTAAGTCTACGATGCCTGATCGCTTGTTCTTGTAGTACATTACGAATATCATTGCTAGGCTGTCTAAAAAAAATGCAACCGAGTTTTTTAACCTGATAAGATCTACTACAAATGGGTTAAAAAGAGACATGCAGGGCCACATTATATTCGGCGCTCAACACCAACAGTACCATCATTCGGTGATATCAAGCACTTTAGTGAAGTGAAGGTTTCATAAATTCGGCAATCCACCGCCTTGATTAGTTCCCTCTAAGCCCACAACAGCTCACCATCTCGGTTCCCCAATCAATAGGAGGTGCGGAGACAGCCCATTGGTGGAATTAGGACTTGCTCGGCCTGTAGTCGTCACGACTATGCGTGGATGACCTTGGAGCAGCGTACGCATCTCACATGACAAATTTTTCAATTGTACGTCAAACGTT
>LOND01000773.1:12611-33692 GCA_014220965.1 Paragonimus kellicotti | reverse complement strand
TATAACACCATGCTGATGATTCTCATCTTTCACCATTCAGCTTCAGGTCTCCCTCGACCCCCTATAGCCGCTTTCAGCGTTCGCGCACTGAAAGAGATGGATCAAGAGGCCGCCGCTGGTGGATGAACGTTAGAATCGCCGAATGTCGATATCTGCTGCATTTCGGAGACTAGGATCCAGGACAGTACTCAACATATGGAACCAACAACATCCGCACTGTCTGCCCGATGCTGGTTTTACACTTCGGATGGTTTCACGACCGCCGCCACCGGTCAGGTTGGAGTGGATATAGTCCTCAGCCGCAGCCGAATGAGTAGATTAGCAACAGGGTTTATACTGTCCGTTTGGCAGGTTCTGCTAAGGCCAACTCTAGACACAAAACGTTCACGTATTTTTTCGTTGTACTGTAACTGACTATAGTGAGCTTCATGTCATGGAATCCTTTTACTTAGATCTGGCTGATCTCCTTTGGTCGGACACATGGTTCTGATATAGTCATTCTGGATGAAGATATGAACGCCACTGTCGGTCGCTTTCGGTGAAGCCGAGTCCCGTTCAGGTGGTAGGTTTGGGACGGCGTCACATCGCTCTTTAACCATCTCCTTGCTTTTGCTTCTAGACGATCATCTGTCAGTGAAGCTATCATCTAGACATAAAACACTCATCCATAATAGGTCCAGAAGGTTAGAGCGATGGGCGGAACACTTTGAGAGGTCAATTTAGCTGGCCTCCTGTTTCTACTGTGTTGCTGCCACAAACTTGTGATGTAGCATCTTTACTTGGCGGATTTGGAACCACCCACTGAGACTGAGGTTCGCAATTGCCTTTCGGCTCTCAATCGTAATAGGGCTGCTGGCCCAGATGATCTCGTGCCGGCACTTTTCAAAGAAGGTGGAGAGGCGTTAGTAGAGGCATTGACTCAGTTGTTTCAACTTGTGTGGACGACGGAGACCATCCCTCCGTGCTGGGGTCACTCGATAATAGTTCCCATATTTAAGAAAGGAGCCCGGGGCTCTTGCGAAAACCATAGAGGGATTAGTTTGACCCCAGTCATTACTAGGGTTCTGGCATCCATTATACTTCGTCGACTCACTGCAGCTCGAGAGGCAAACATTAGGGAAGAACAGGCAGGGTTTCGCCCTGGGCGGGATTGTATAGATCACATTTTTACTCTTCGTCAAATTCTGGAGCAGCGTCATGTGTACCGCCGGCCAACAATCGCCATATTCCTCGACTATAAAGGTGCGTTTGATTCGGTGGATCGATCTACACTTTTAGAGTCGCTTAAACGCAGGGGTGTACCGACCAAGTATGTGAACATACTGTCGGCGCTTTATTCCCATACTTCAGCTCAGGTTAGGGTTTACGGCGAAGTATCTGACAGTTTCAGCACCAGGAGCGGCGTACGTCAAGGCTGTCCCCTTTCACCATTTTTGTTCAATTTCGTCATAGACGAAATAATGGAGGACTGTCTGCGGCACTCAAATGATGCCGGCGTGGACCTCCTACCTGGTGAAAGACTGACTGATCTTGATTATGCTGACGATAGGTTATCGTTTGACACTTTCCAGGCATGCTAGTTGCTATTTTGTGCCGTGCTAAATATTACGGAATGCGCTTTGCACCCTCAAAATGCAGAGTGCCTCTTCAAGATTGCCATTGATTGCCTATGTTTAATGTTGGATAGTGAAGTTGCAGAGGTTATTGATTGCACCAGCTGCAGCGGAGGTGTGGGGGACGAAGTAGAGACGGATATATTAACGAATAGGGCGATATTCGCGGATCTGGGTCACCTCTGGCGACAGAGAGACATCGTTCTGAGGCTTAAGGTTCGCGTACATAAGGCGACGTGGAACGCCGTATTGTCTTACGATATGGAGATTTGGGCACTCAGGGTAGAGGACGTGAACCGTCTTCAGGTATTTGACCACCGATGTCTGCGTTCAATCGCTCGTATCGGGTGGCACCAGCGAGTGAGCAACGAGGAGGTTAGGAAGCGGGTGTTTGGCACTGATTGTCAAGCAAGTTACTTTGTGTAATCCTCACATTTGCATAGACTTAGATGGTTAGGCCATGTAGTAAGGATGCCAGCTAGTCGTCTGCCACACCGAACACTCTTTGCCGATGCTGCGGCCGACTGGCGTAAGGTGTGAGGTGGACAGATGATGACCTGGCGTAGACAAATGAAGTCCTCATCAAGAGTTCTCCATCATAGGTTCGATTCGTCTCCCGGTAGAGGGCCCTCGCGACTCACAGAGTCGGTGGCTTGAGACGTTAGGTGAGATGGCGGCTAATCGAGCTCAGTGGCGTGAATGTTGTCGTTGTTTGGCCGAGTTGTCTGTGAAGTGAGTGCACTTAATGATGCGGGGCAGTGAAAGTCGTAAGGAAGCTGTCTTGCTGATGACGCTTACTTTCACTTACAGCTCGGTTGTTTGTTTGCAAGGTGTAGGCGCCTTGATGTTGAATGTTTGAATATAGACGTAGCTATTTTTAGTAGTTAGGTCCCACTTCCATTCCTGTTTTTTCTTCCTGTACGTAGTTTGCTTCTTTCTTCATGGTTGTGTGGCAGTTAAGCGTCAGTGAAAACCACTGGTGTATTACCACCCATGATGATAAATAGAAGAAGGGTGCAGGTGATGTGAGATTGTTAAAACTGTTTCCACCAAAATGTTTGCACAGAAATGTCTCGTGCTGGTTGTGGCTAGTGTTCCCTTAGGAACACCCGTAAATTCCTCAGCGAACAGCTGACCGTCCCTGTGAGCTAATGGATTAATTTCGTTGTTTAAGAAGCACTGCAACGCGCAATGTTACCCTGGTAGCTTGTTTGTGTTTGTGGGTTTTGCGCTCGTCAGCTGCGTATACTTACCGGGAACAAATTCCCAATTGGTCCATAGGATTTACCATTAGATTTTGAGGTGAAAACCATAATCTACTATTGTCAGCTTCGTTCATTTATTCGCAGTGGCTTTGGGGCTAATAAAAAAGGGCTGTGACTCGGGTCGCTGCTAACCTCAGTTGTGACATGGAATTTACCAGAAGAAAACGTTACCACAAAGATTGAAAGTTGATGAAAGATGTCTGTGCGGAAGAACTAAACATGGCATAAATGCAGGTACACCATTGCCTTCGATACACTGGCATCTCAGATCCTGAGTAATCACGAGGACGTTAACTGAGCAGAGGGCATTTACCCGTTGTACTCAATGAGTCATGATTTTTGTTTCCTGGCCACGTTGTTGCTGGACCACCACGCGGTTTTACTCAGCTGTTGATGGTTTCAGTATATAGTACCCGCTACAGTGAATGGGGCGGTGATGTGCGGAGTACGTGATCTAGCCATCATAGGTCGTGCAACGTGATTAAGTGACCAGGTGTTTCATCCCGGGCTTTCCGGAAAAACGCATTTGATAAACGCGACTTATGCTGGAGCGCGGTAATCCCACTGGTTGGGAAAAGATGCTACACAGGGATGGTCATCCAGTTTCAGAGTATGCTACGAGCAATCAAATCGAATTTTTCAGTTCTAAAAATACCACGACCATGGGCCTTCTGTAAGAGCATTAGTGCTCCAAGATCCGTCGTAGGACACCCTCGAACGGATTGGAACCATCCTTGTTCTTTATGTTTCTGATCCTCTGGGCTTATTGAACCAATGTAACATTAGGCCGGCGAGTAAGTTGGACGCAACGGACACTAAGTTGTCACACAGACTTCGGGCACCTTTTTGATAAACAAGAATCCCTGTTGATAAGATTATTAAGTACCTCTTCAGTTTCCCAAACAGTCTCGAGGTGGTTTTGTCAATTGTGATAGCAACCTTTTCTCATCGACCTTCAAAAGAGAAAGAAGAAGAGAAGTTGCTCTAGTAACCTTGTTACGACTCAATGGGTTGAGCCCCGTGGCCAACGATGAAGGGCCGTATAGACTGCACTAACAGACCTTTTTGGTCCTGTTGTCTGCATGGTCCGGTTTAGGCCATCCGAACTGTTCTCTAAAATTTTAAGCCCACCAGTCAGGTCAGCGCGATTAGCTCATACTGAGCGAAATATCCTTCATGTGTGGTCAACAGTACGACGGCCAGCACAATCACGAATAAGAAAAATAGTTTTTCCCCACCCCCAGATAAAAAGATTCATTGCGTCTCTTCCGATCATTCGACCATGTGGTGCTCACAGTCTTTGCGCTAGCCTTCAGTATGCTTGCGTTTAAGTTGTCGACGGTCATATTCAGGACCAAATGGATTCGAGTGGTGCTGGTTCATGGGGTTTATCGGCGTGACAATAATCCAGTTCTGTCCCAGATACACAGCTTCTTCGGAACATACCTCCTTACGACAAGTTTCTGTAGCTGCTAGGATTTGTTTTCAGTGTCCATTATGTTCCATTAACTGAGTCGATTGGGGCAATTTGTTCGCCAGAACTTTCTGGTAAGCGTTATTTACACTCGCTCGAATGCCACTTAACCATTACGCATTTAGGTGTTCATGGCTTCGTAGCAAATGATAAAACAAGACGGACACGCACAACAGCATGGTCCGAGTCCAGGTGGTTGCTCCAAAAGGCACGACAGTCCTTAACAGAGTGGCGCCACCTGTAACTGACTGCTATATGATCCAGTTGTGTCCATAGCTGAGATACGGGGTGATTTTCGTATGACATATTGCCTCTTTCTGTGTTGAAGTGCGGTATTCGAAATGTAGAGACCATGAGATGTGCACTGTTGCAACAGTCTTCCAATTTTCAGTGTGTTATGCCTAGATACCAAACACACCACCCAGGCGCTTCTCGCATCTCCAGCCTCCTGGTACGCTAGGCGCCTGTCCAACTGTCAACCAAGTGGTGTCCACTCACTACACGCTCTGTTGCTACGTTGTCGCACATCAAACGGCAGATTTTCCTGTGTTCCAGGCGCGTTAATAACTCTCAGGCTGGCCGATCCATCTACATCCCGCGAAATCTTTTGTTTACAGGTTATCGCTTTTTATCTACTAGATTTGGATTATCTAAAATCCGAGGTTAACCTGTTAACTCACAACCCACACTTTTGTCCTTCTTAGCTTACATGTAGGCATGACGGAGGCATTCGAGCCAATGCTCACTGATCTACACTTGTTGCGGTTTATTTGGCAGTGGCCACCCTTATTATAACGCTTGCTTGAATCTGACCATATATTTTAGCCTGTGAGTAGCCACTATGTTGACGACATCCAAAGCTCGTTCAGATTTTCGTTCAAGACCTCCGATTCTGTGACATGTTCATGGTCTGCCATTTCCTGTGGTCATTTGGTATTATCAGTGGCAGTACGTCCAGAACATCCGGAAGCTCACTGATTTAAAGGAAGGAAAGAGGAATACCGAGAACCGAACCTTGAGGTGCTCCATTCGTCATCCTATACCGGAAGAAGATGGTTAGAACGACACGGATACGATGCTTGCAGAAACGCAAGTGTGCAGGCTAAGATCTTCATGTTCAGTCCGGATGACGGTAGGTTTTTGTAGATAGCCTCTAATGAAACTTCTTGTTAAGATCTTATTTAAGTCAACAAAAACCAAACTAATGGGAAGACCATGACCCACCATCCGTACTCACTTCCTATGCGGTAAAAAATACTTAGAGTTTACGAGGGCAATTTTTCTCGCACACTGAAGCCTAGTAGTTCCAAAAAGGTGCTTACAAGCACTGGCCGGTAGGTAAAGCATTCGGAAAATGGTGCACCCAAATGAGAAGAGGCCACCGTGCTTCAAAGAATTACTTGAATATGAAGATTCGAATATACAATATATACAACAATCAGAAAGAGGTTGAAGATGAGAATGCTGGGAATATCAACAAGAGTTGCGTCCGACTGATGAAAATGAGATTGTCTGTTGTGTACGTTTCCGGAAATATCGCCTATCGGATTGCAATATGCTATCAATGGAAAGTCGTGAAGTGGGTTGCTTTCAAAACTTCTGGTTATTTCAGGCATTTATTTGAGTGTGAACATCTCGTGTATTCTATCTATCGAGTTGCGCATTTCAACACAAACTACGGCAACCCATCACGTAGGAGACCAATCTGTACGGTCCAACCATGGACGCAAATTGATGACGTTGCCGTTGGCTGTTAGTGATGCCACTCCGTTAAAATTCGTCGTTTATTTCGGAGAACCAGTTTAATTAACATTTTGCTGTTGTTCTTGCCCGCTTCGTTTTATTGTTTGCTCTGAAGTCATCTGCTCGCAACCGCAGTGTTCGGTTAGGAATTGAGCGACGAGGGTTCACGAAACGCCCGTCAAACAGTACTGACATTCAAAATACCGAGGTTACAACAATGGGGTGACCCATATGGACACTGGGCAAATATACTAGCAGATGTACGAGCCTCTTGTGAAGATGCCTGTTGCAAAGAAGCACTGAATATACGACTGAAGCGGTTTTCTGTTGGTTGTGTAGAACTTATGAGCAAGCATCGACTGAACCCTGTTGACTCCGGGTGCGACAATGACTGCGGTGAACCGATGCGCAAACTTATGAGTATGCCTAAGAAACATGAGGCCTACTTATTCGAACGAGCCAACGCGATGGAGTGGGCAATTTTATCAGGAAACAGCTAGATGCCGTTTTCCTCGATTCGTGATTGTGTTATCCGTCGACAAATGGTTAGTGGACATTGAGGAGTAGTTCAACAATCCTGAGCCGGATCATTCAGCTGTGGGTGATGGGGATAGTGTGGTTAGCTATTACATTCCGGACGATCCTCCGTCAGAAATCGAAATGGCTTTGCAGCTTAAAATATTGAAGCGTAACAAGGTCCCAAGTCCTGACATTTTTTTCTCCCGACACTGTTTGGAGCTGTTTCCATCGTACAGGGTCCCATCGAAGTCCGCCACTGTTGTTAGTCATTGTATACTCGTTGTAAGTGGCTAGTGCGCATTTATGGTTAGCTACCTTGGGCGAACTCTACGTCAGGGGGTGTCTGACAGAGATATCCGATCTTCCCTTACTTTTCAATTGTCGTTTTGGATTCTTCTAAACATTTGACTCGTCTGATATGTCATAACGTAACAGATGTCTGCATCCTTCTCCCAAACATTCGTTGCGTCACACCGTATCAAATGGTCGCATTCGGCATTAGGTAAGGGTTCTCCCGTGACTCTTGGGCACCCTGTAGCAGTGTTTTGTCAGCCTTAAGTGCAGCTTCGGCCTTCCTGTGATGCGGATTGCTTGTTCAGTGCTAATCTACAAACGTCTTCGATTCCATATACACAGACTGACAACCGTTATCAGTGAAATAACACATCCGGTATGCCATAGCGAGCGAAGTGAGCACGCAGTTTGTTGACGACTGCACCTCCGGTGGTACTGCTTAGCCAATCAATTTCAAAATAGTCCGAGAAATAGTCCACCGTGACCAAGGTACTGTTTCCCGCCGTGTGTGAATAAGTCGGCTGCAACTAGTTGCCAGGGTCTTTCCGGAAGTTCTCTCAATAGCATCGTTTCCTTCACTTGACTTGAATCGTGCCTTCTGCAAATTTCACACTTCGTTATGTAATCCTTTATTTTACTGGACATGCCTGGCCAAAAGTAAAGTTCCTTTGCTCTCCGAACACAGCTGTTCACCTCAGCATGTGCCACATGGACTCGTTCAATGAACTTCTGCTGCAAATCCTTCGGGATGACTATCCTCTCTCCTTTGAAAATTATTCCTTCTTCTTGGGCAAACTGATCGCGGTCCTTGAAAAATACTACCAGTTCTTCGGGCAGATTCTTTTATCCTGCGGCCAGCCATCTTTTATAACTCGAGTCAGCTTCTGAAGTACTTGATCCTTTTCCGTCGCGTCCTTCAGCTCCACCATCTTGTCCATCGGTACCATCCTGTAGTCCACTGATGCGATCGTCTCGAACTCAGAATCTTCCGTTGTAGCACCTGGTGATGGACACGAGAGAGAAAGAGTATCTGCGATGTGCAGTTGGTCTCCGGCTGGTAGACTAGCTCACAGTCGTACTTTTGTAGCCTGATCATCATCCGTTGTAGACGTCAGGGCGCAGCACTCAGTGGCTTCTTCACTATTGTTATCAAAGGTTTGTGGTCTGTGTGTACCACTGTCTTTCTTCCGAATGTGTAGGTGTTGAAGCGTTCCAGAGCAAAAACCACTGCCAGCATTTCCTTTTCGATTTGCGCATAGTTTCGTCCCGCAGTCGAATGCCTCTGGCTTCTGTAGTCAGTCGGTCTCTCTTGTAGTAGCACAGCTCCAAGGCCTGACTGACTGCTGTCACATTGGATTACCAGAGGAAGCTCAGGATTATAATATGCCAATACCGGGGCTATCGAAATTAACCTTTTTATCTCGTCAAACGCTGATTGCTGGGCTTCGTCCCCACATTCACGTGACTCCTTTGTGTGTAGGTTGTCAAATTAGACGCATTATGTCGATCCACTTTAGGAGAAATGGACTCAGGTAATTGGTCATGCCATTATACGTGAAACTGCTTTGGCATCTTTGGGGGCGGCATATTCTGGATCGCATTCACTTTGTCTGGATCGACCTTCAGTCCTTCAGACGTGAGTAGGTGGCCATGAAACGTCACTTCTGTCACCCGAAAAACTATCTTATCGCGTGATAGCGCTATTCCTTGTGACACGCACCGTTGTAGAAAAGCCTCAAGGTTCCGGTCATGCTCCGTACTCATGCTTCCGTATATCAGCACATCGTTAGCGGCACAAGTCGTTCTTTCGAGTTTGTCAAGCGCCTGAATTAGACGTTTCTGAAAATTTCGCTCGACACTTTTAATTCAAAAGGTAACGCAGCCACCGAAAACGCCCAAAAGAGGTGCCAAACGTGGTTAGATAGCTGGATTCTTCATCCAGCACCAGCTGCAGTACGCGGAAGACAAATCAACTTTCGTAAAAAAGGGCTTGGTTTAATTCGGGCAAAATATCGTCTAGAGTCGGCAACCTGTATTGTTCCCTTCGGAGTACAGCATTCAGCGGCCTGGGGTCAATGCACACACGAATATCATCAGACTTCTTCAACGTTATTGTAAACTGACTGATGTAATCGGTAGGCCCATCTAATGACCATGTTACTTTCAGCTCGAGCAAACGATTCAAATTTCTCACGGATGGTTAACGGAACTGCCTGGCTGGTAACGCAACCGGTACGGCATTCTCGGCTACAGAAAGACTAACAGTACCTGGCATACAACCCAAAACGAATCAAACACAGGAGAGTACTGATCGAACAGTTGGGGCATCTTCTAACACATGAAGAAAATTGTTATCATGAAAAGTCATAGTCCATTGTCTGAATGGCATCCAAATCGAGGATTGGTGTTGAATCTCCTTCGACGGCAAGAGAATCAACCACATCAGATTCGCCATTCTGATTTCTGATCGGCACACTTGATTTCCTCAACACTTAGGTTTTCGATCCATTCTACGCTCGCAGTTGCGTACAGGACGGCTAATGGGTCGACCTTTTAAGATAACTTGCTGGTGTGGCATTGACAGGTGCGCACGAATCCAACTGACATTGCCGTCGTTTGTCTTCAATAAGAAGCTTCGTCGTAAATCCCTCTTGATCCAGGTGCATCTCGAACACCATTCAGCATTTGCTGGGCCTCTGACTCCTCAGTGATCAGTCTGACGGATGGTGACTTGCACTGCTTGGCGAAATGGTTCTTCCGGCACTTCATGCAAGTTTTTTCAAACGCCGGACATTTCTCTTCCCGTCGTACCTCATCTCCGTCGCAAAGCAAACAGGAGTATTTTAGTAGAGCAGTCAAAAACGTAAATGCGCACATAAAAGAAAGAGGCGTTCGAGTTCAGTCGTTGGAATGGGTAATTCCAGTTGATTCGCATTGACATAATCACATATGATGCGAATAGTTTCATGTAGGGGTACGTTTGTGAATAACGAATTGACATCCATGCTAGTCATGTATTTCTCATGAAGATTGACCTTGTCGAGAATTTCAGCAAGCTGGAAGCTGTCTTTCAGCGAATGTTTGCACATTGACTGTTTCACTGGTTCTAATATCCTAACCAGCCACTTTGCTAGCTTATGTTGGGGTGAGTTAGACATCGACAAAACTGGTCGCAGTGGCACATTGTCCTTGTGAAGCTTGGGCAATCCATAAAGCTGAGGCCTCTGGGTCGTAATGCCTTCGCTGTTGTTGAGTTGATTAAGTTCATTTGTTGCAAAAGTTTTAATTCTTTTGATATTCTTTGTTCGAACTCGATGGGAGTATCAGGAGTATCATCAGCAACGAACTTGGAACGATCATTCAAAATAGGCAACATTTTTTCTATATAACTCGATCTGTCAACAGTGTTGTCTATCCTAGGCTTGAGCTACTCTGCGATGTAGTACTGCGGCGCCCGTCTGAGCTCTGGCTCTGATCCGAAGTGAGGCCGACATTAGCCTACACTCTCCTCGACTCACCAACACGTCCCGTCCTTCTAAGCTCCTCCAAAGCATCAATGTGTTTTGGTGTGAGCCCACATTTTTGTCTGGAACTAGTTGTGCGATACTGATGTTCAAGATCAACTAATTTCGCCTTAAACCACTGCGCATTGTCATTGGAGATTGGGGTCAGTTTTAAGAGTTGATCGAAAAGTAGTTCGAATTGAGCCTGTGTTTCAATGCTGTTCCTTTTTTTTTCGTGGAATGCTTCCAATCCACACGACAGTGCTTCTAGCTGTAGTGTACTCAGCCGCACTGAAGTTAGTTACATATCTACTGGGATTTTCTGGCAGAGTAGCTTCACAACAATTATGCACAAGAGACTTTTCCAATGAATCTAACATGGACTTCTTAGATTGTTCAACCTTTTCATGACAAAAGTTCACAAACTTCAAATGACATACCAGACTGAGTTGATCCACCAAGGTCCGTTTATTCATGTAGGTTTGATGATATTGTTGTCCAGGGTGATGATGATATTGTTGTAGCTTTTCGATACAGTTCTCAAGATGACATTTTGCCAAACGTCTAAGGTTTCGAGGATTTGACCGCAAGTTCTGAACACGAAGTCTCTTGCAATAGTCCACCGGGTAATGATTCAGGTTCTAACAATTAGACAAGAATTCCACACGCACAGATTCCCTAGGAGTATACTGAGGGCTTGGCTCGAGCTTGGCTAGCTGCTTCCCATTTTCACTATTAAGATCTTTTATCCTACGTTCCGCAGCCGCTTCGCTGTTGCAAATATCAATACACTGGGCAAGTGTTAACTGTCTCACTCTCAGCAGTCTCTTGGTCATTGCAGCGTCCTGAACACCAAGAACCATTCGATCGCGTATGAGACTGTCCTTCATGCACTTGCAAAAATTGCAAGTCCTAGCCAGCTCTTCAGTGCCGTCACATACTGATCGATAGATACACCTTGATAACGGTTGCTTTAAAAAAACGGGAATGTTAAAAAGTTTCGTTTGCTTGTCCAAGATAGTATTCTTCGAATCTGCTGACCACCATATCCAGATCGTTCTTGTCTTCGTCGTCAGCAGAAAATCAAATTCACCAAGATCTGTCTGCCTCCGTCTCTGACGTAATGCCGGAACGTCGCCAATTAATATTCTTTCGATCCTTGAGACAAACTGCTCAACACAATAAAGTCATCAAACTTCTGCTCCACATTCGCCATGCCTCTGGCAATCGGCTGCTGTTCGTCACGTCCAACTGTTCAGGAGGAACAATTGCAACCGCACTCGATGAACTGCCTTGGAATCTGCACACCGGCTCCTTCTTGTCCTCTGACAACATTCCACATGCTGGACTACCAGTTCATGCAAAACCAGAACAGAAGTGTGGACGGCACTAAACAATATCAATTTATTTGTAAAATAGCACTCTTTTTGTAGGGGAACAACATTAATCAACGTAGCAGCTGATCGACATTTCTGATTGATTGGCGCCGATCGATCACAATTCGGCTTACAGCAGCTTGTTTGTGAGTTTTGATCAGCTGAACCTTCATCATTCAGAAAACTGCTCCAGTCCAATCTCATTACAATGTAGATTATACTGAACGGGTTGAGAAATATGGATGGTCTGTATGATGTACACTTTTTACCTTTAAAGTGTAGTGTTGTTACAAGATCAGGTTGGTACCGACCGTCTTTGTTGCGACGGGCGGTCGATAGCTTCACTTTCCTGGGTAGTGTCATCTCTTTAGCTTGTGCTGTTGCTCGCGAGGATGGCAAAAGCATGTATTACATCCGCCAACCTCCTTCACTTACGGCATCACAAATACGTCTATTATGAATGCGCAGTTTTGCGCTACGGATCGAAGACCTGACCCTTTCGTTCAAAAGATGCATCTTGACCCTCGGTATTTGATCGCCGTTTTCTCCGCTAGTTGGCCCGAATCGAATGCGATGACAATGTGATCAACACAATAGTCCGTAAGCGTGTATTCGGTGATAACATAGCTAGTGAAAACTGACGATGTTTGCTGGTTAAGCACCGTACTCCCTCTGCCGACGGAGCGTCTGCTACACCGCGCATTGTTCAGTGTGACTGCTGATGATTGGAGGAAACTAAGAAGCTGTGACCTCGTGGTCACGGGTTATGTAAGTCTTTACAGTTTTGATGAGCCAGTTTAATAGGTGTCGTTTACGTGGTTTTGTAGTTCGCGACTGGTCACATCGCAGTGTGTTATCTTCAGTGGCGATCCTGCATCCTCAAACTTGTTGTCTGTTCTTCCTCGGGAAATTCAGTTGACTCTTTTTTAATTTTATTTTCCTCCTTTTTTTCCGCTGCACAATCGCATTTAGTTGTCACTCTGATACTTCGTGGACCACTATCAGAACCAGCGACAGCCTGAGTCACGGTACCCACGAGTACTGATCAAAGTTGAAATGATTTTGGCGAATTCCGCCTGCATCACTCGCTTCTGGAGTGTCGCCGGGTACTTCCCTTTGATTGCCTATCGTACACCTCACTCTATTGTTCGGGTTTTCACTCTCATGCCCATTTTGCGTATAATGTCAATGTACGAAATGCAGATTTGCAAAGTCTCCCAATTTCCTGAAATACATTTGTGACCGTTTTGAATCTGTACACGTTTTGTGAGTAAGTATTACCAGTGGCGGTTACTACTCTACAGTTTCAGGAACTGATTCGATGCAACCACTAATAACTGAAAACTTTCATTTATGCCAGTGTTACATCGAGCACGTCGAATGCACTCTACCCCCCCCCCCAAGGTGTATAACACAGCCGCAATGCAATGCTTTGAATGTTTATTAACGTGTTCATTAGTGCATAATTCTGTAGAATTGTGTAAGATTTCAGTATGACGCTTTTGAAACGCCACTTATCGGGTTGCTTTAGCTTGCTCAAGAAATGTTGAGTTAGGTCTATTTGACTTTTCAGTCTATTTTCTTCTTTGTCTCCGTTTGTAACATTCGATCAACATACCTCGGGCAGTGGCGTGTCGTATTCATAACACTTTCCTTTTCTGCTTTGCCTTGGCTTATTCATTTTCGTACTTTTCGGAAAAAATAATTTCCAGCATGTTTCACGTCGTTATCATTCAGGTGAGCTACAATACGTTCTGGTCATACGCGTAGCCGTTGTGAGTGAAGCGAGTAAACAGCGATCACATTCAGTTGCGGATTTCTAATGTCGAGGGTCATTTACGCAACCTCTAGGTGTGCACCAGCTTATCTTTTTGGGTCATTTATTAAGGACGTCAACCATTGGTCTGCTACTTCGAGCGTTTTGCCGGCGTTCCAACCGATTGGTTTGAGTTGCGAGATGGATCACCGACGGGTTGATGACACAAAGGCTTTGTTGGAAACTAGGTCGTATTTCTGCTTCTGTTCCACCTATGAACTCGGACGGGTTACTTCTTCGGTGGTTTTAATGACAGGCATCAGTGTTATCTGCTGACGTATTGCTGTCGATGGTGATGTAATTGACCCGTCTTCGTTGCTGCGAAACTGCAACAACAACATTGTTGTCTATGATGATGGTGATTCAAGCTGGTTCTCTTCATCAGTGTCATTTTCTTCGATCCGTATGATAATAATAGCTGTGATATGGCTATTTACTTTAAGATGGTGACTGGGCTCAGCCATCCTTACTTTTAGTCCCTCCAAAGGTTGAGATGACCGAGAACTGTGTACAGCTTTTAATTTTGCACGATTATCCGGCTGCTGGTCGAGGATTGCACGTTAGAGCTTGAGACGGATGAGCGATACAGTTGTTTCCCTATTCGGCTAGTTCTTTATGCGTTTGCTAGCTTGTGAAGTAGCTTGGTGATTGGTCTACTTAGTTTTTGATTTTAACAGCAGATTTATGCTGGTTTAACCTCAAATATCACCGATAACATCCTGTGTTTGTAAAATCTGCTGAATCGTCTAGGAAAACTATGGCCACACTACATCCACCTCAAAATTCTGTCTTGTTTTAATTTTTATTACACCCACATATTAGTCAATTTACCGATGAGTTCATTTGGTGTTTCCATCTTTTCTATTCGGGTTTAATGAATTTCCGACGTGTTTGGAACATGGGATAATTGACAAGTCTTACTTAGGCTTGAGTAAACGGGCAAATCTGGTTTGCCTCAAGTTTAACTTATTTCGCCCTGAATACTATTACTTTAAGTATACATTTCTGCATGACGATTTTGTACCGCTTTATTGACCGTTACAATCAAAAGTTTGACGTGATGTTATTTCGCCTCCAACTAATCCATTCATTATTTTGTTGCTTGTTTGATGGCTGGTTGTTTCGATGTTCTATGATAATTTAACTCCGGGAACTAGTGGCATAATTCTGAATCTCAGAGTTTTATCCGGATTCGCTAACGAAGTTAAACCTTTTGAAAAAATTATCGTTTCATCCGAAATCACACAGTTCTAGGTTTTAAAATTGATTATGAACATCATTGATTTTTACGACATGCAATTTCCAGTTCATTAAAAATGTGTTCTAGCGACTCGATCAAAATATTTACTCACTGTTTAGTTTCTCCCGTATTCGTTACTGTAACATCTCTGCCATGCTGTCCCTGTAAACCTCACATAAGCTAGTTGCAACTCCTGTTTATCCAATCAAACTTCGTCGTTTGGTTTTCTGACCAGCTTGTGTGTGTTAACACAATCTGCCTGTCCGCCTATCCTGCCGCCGGTCGTAGGGGTAATTCAACTGTTGTGAGCTTCTGTTCAGTGGCTTGATGAATTATCTCTACTTCCTTTTTGAATCCTGTCTTCTAGGCGCCTGTCTTTTTCCAGTATTGAGGTAGCTACGACTTAGTTGGTCCCCTTCGTTGTACTTGTTTAACGGACACACCGGTTACAGACACACCTGCGTGCGTTCGTCAGTTGTATACATAGGTGCTCTGTGCCTGTTTTGCTTCAGCCGTTCAACTTTTTATGCGGTCATGCCGTACCATCACTAGTTGGTCGTTGCATCTCTCTTCGTCCTCTGCCAGATGCTGTGCTAATAGTAGGCACGTTCAGCCCGGTTGCTCTGACGAGTAGGGGGCACGTTTACCGTGATCTCACTTTGCGCGTGTCAACCCATACACACGCGTGTGTTCATGATGAATCCAGCGGATACCTCGAAGTCATCTATACGAGAAAACACTCAAACTGGAAGTATACAACTACTGTACAGTTCTAGTCAAGCCACCTTAAAAGCACTGGACCGAGATGAGATCGAGCAAGGCGGTCCATCCTCGGCTCTTGTTTACAAGGCGACGGACTACACTTCGCGTTTGATGCCCACGAATAGTCAAATTGATAGCGATGGGGCCTCCAGTTACAAAAGTCGTGATAAACGGCGCTCGAGTGTGAAGATTGATCGGCGCATCTATGCGCAACAACACACATCTTCATTGTCTTCAATATCTACGGACCCTGATGAATGTAAGTCCTTCTTAACCGTAGATATGTTCCGTGGGAGTGACGATCGTACATATTATTTCTGTATTCAAATCGTTGATGAAGATGAAAATCGTATGAATGTCTACTTCATCTCCTCGGTCGTGCACAAAATCGTGTATATCAATCTACTTAGTTCGTAATACACTATCGGGATGTACTGAAGCTTGAAGTTTGGTGCGAAAATTGTTGCGTTAGGAAACTTATTAGCATCCACCTTTTCATATGGAGTCCCATGACCGTTTGTTTTCAAGTAACTCAAACTCATTGGACGAAGCTTTTTATTTCGATGCTACTAACGACCTTCCTTGTCTGCGTGCGCGTTTTCAGTCTTGTGCAAGTTAACAGAATTTATCAGACTCGTTTCTCTTCTGTTGGGGTCTACATGTAGTGGCACAGTGTTGTAGTATGGGAGTTGAATCACGCACTTATCATGTAAATGGACGGTGCTCGTTTGGTGTTTAAACCTTCTGCTCTACTTTAGGCATGATCGAATCATTCCACTTATATGCCTGGACATGCATATCATGTGTGCACTGCACAGTGTATCCTGTTGTCTCAAACGTGCACACTTAACTCCATCCGACTACAACTCAAAACAAGATTTCTTAGTGTAATCCAGTATTACCACTTTACATCCTAAGGATACATCTTACTAGCTAGTCTTGTTGATATTTGCAAGCTCAAGTATTACAGTCGTAATCCAGATGGATACTTGCTAAGTTTAGTCCGAGCGGCAGTGTGAACCTAGGTTGCGCTACTCAGTGGTTGTGTTTAACGTTCTCACTGTTTTTTTGTTGTTGAGTATACATATCACAAAACTAGTTTACTCACTTTTCAATACAGGTCCATCTCGTCATCTTTCGAAAAGCACTCAGACAGATTTTGGCAAATCCACGCAGTTAAAGTTGAGTGATATCGGTCTTTGAGTCCATATCTCTAAACCACTTCAGCCGCCTGACCAAATTACAAGTTCGATTTTTCTATCCATTTTTCGTTTCAAATTTTTAGCTTAATGGAGCTCACGTTAGCCCAATGGTAAACGTTCCTATCCACCGCTGATACGATAGCGAGGCAGTGGAAGTCTTAGGAAGACCGTCTTGCCGATGGGGCCTTACTTTCACATAGCTCGGTTGTTTGCAAAGTTTGGGAGCCTTGATGTTGAATTGTTGAGCTTAGACATAGTTGACTCTTTAGCCGTTGGATTTCATCTCTTAATTCGGGCTTGCTTTTTTCTTCCTGGTTGTATGGTGGTTGAGGGTCAGCGCGAACCACTGATCTATTTCTGTCTTTGATGGTGGTGGTGTTGGTATCTAGGTTTAGACGATCGGGTAGTGTCTAATCTACATAGGCATTGTTTGTGTCATAGGGCAGTACTTCCCTTGAAACTAGTTTCATCCATTGATGTCTATTGACTATATCAATTTCATCTTCAAATCATTCTTGAAAAGTCACTGAGGTCGTACTTCAGGGCTGGAACCTAGTTCCAGCTGGAGTCACTTTTTTGAAGAATTGGAATATCCATTTAAAATTAATTCCGCCGGTTGCCTATTTTTCCTGTACCCAGCAATATTACTTCAAGTTGCTTCTGCAATTAAGTAGCCAAGAAATATTCCGTGGTGTTACCCATATTTTCCTTTAAATCTTGGACACGATATTCCATATCCAGATTCCTATTTGTGTTAGAGTTCTCGGAGAATCTCCAATTCAGTTTGTTGCATGCAAGCGAATTCACTGTTGTGTAAAAATTGATTACTTGATTCTTTCAGAACTGTGAAACAGCGTTTTCCCGAAGCTAATTTTAATACAGCAATCGAAAACGTTAATGCGCGCGATTTATGACCTAAAAAATTTATCTGCTTATTGTCAAGTATGTACTACAGATGCAGTTGGAACGGCCGATATTCAGTTTGACGGCTTCGTGCCAAGGCATTATAAAACAGGCCTCATCAAAACGTTATTCAATAGAGCCAGAAAGATTTGCACTCAGGACACAATCCTGAGTGAACTGCAGCTAATTAATCAGGTTCTCTTGGACATCATTTCTCTTGGACGATCACTGATCTCCAAGTTTTCTAAAGAAAAACTTCATGAGCAAACACCGATGTTGATGCCAACGTTGACAACCTTTTTCCAACTACCGTTCAAAGGGGATGATTTCAGTACGTTGCTACAACGCCGATTGAAGGCCGCTGTATTACGGACGTACAATGCCGCAGAGCTCGTGTTAACCTGCATCACAAAACAAATTTCATTTCCACCCAAAAAACCTCAGATGTCCCCGTTCACCAGATCCCATATTTGCCGATTTTCATGTAGTTGCCAGGTCGACTACATTGGCATGACGGAACGGCAGCTGAAGTTTCGGATTTAAGGTGACATCCTAGCATGGGTGAGTAAGCATGTGGCGCAATCATCATCATCATCAGCAATCATCACATAGACCGCTGGCACCAGTCGTCACTCGTCACCTCCTGGAGAGCCATCACCAGGTGGACCCCACGCAGGCATTCACAGTTGTTTATGCAACTGATAAGCCCCGATTGTTACGATATGCTGAGGCAGTTGCTCTGAGACGTTGGTGTCCACCTCTATGTGCATAGAAAGACTCTTTTGTTAGTTTAGCATCGCCATGGTAACAATGCCATTGACCCTGTTAGCGAATAGCTCCGCCGTATGTTTCCCTTATATGTCTAGTTTCACATTTGACCCCTGTTTTCCGCTTTATAATCTCCTGTTCTGTAGTACGCACTTGATAATATGCAGAGAAATTTGCCAGGCCATAAATCGTGCGCATTTACGTTTTTGACTGCTCTACTAAAACTTGAATCTTATCTTTCTTTGTAATCTTCATCTATGCTCGTCTTCCTGTCAGGACTACTTCATTAGATGCCAGTTTGCTGTTCGCATTCCTTTCATACTCATTTTGACGCTGACGCCAATGTCCTATCCTGTGTTCAGTTAGTCACCACCTTTCTGCGTATGTATTGTTTGATTGATATTCTATCCAAGATGCCCTCGCCTTAATATGTGTTTATTAAAAGCGGTCGAAAATTATCGGGATCATCCGTGAAAACTCATTTATTCCATTATACATTATGACCATTAATTTCCAAGAGAAGTTAATCAAGAGGAATTTCATTGGCGAGACAATTAGGAAGATCGTCGTGTTTAACTGATCTTGACGCATTCTTAGGATCAAACAAAGCGATGCCTTCGTTAGTTCAGTATAGTGTCGAACTTTAGTCAAATGAGGTTATCACACATCATTCTTATGGTGTAAAATAGTTTATTTGCGCATTCTGTCAACTAATTTCGCCTAATTGTGGTAACTACGGGCTCTGCAGTTGAAGTCTGCACTGTTCCGTTCACTTTGTCCAACTCAACTGATGAGCCGTCCTCGTACAGCTTAACAATTTCTACCTCCCTGACGTTAGTTGTCTGTAAAGTAGGCGCACTTAGGGAATCGGAGCGTTGGAGATCGTAAGGAACCTGTCTTGCTGATGACGCCTTACTTTCACTTACAGCTCGGTTGTTTGTTTGCAAGGTGTAGGCACCTTGATGTTGAATGTTTGAATATAGACGTAGCTATTTTTAGTAGTTAGGTCCCCTTCCCTTCCTGTTTTTTTCCTCTTGTACAATTTTTTTTGTTCATAGTTTTATAGCTGTTAAGCATCAGTGAGAACCATTGATGTATTGCTGTCTATGATAATAATTCACGTGTGATATTAAGCGCTGCTGTCTGTCCTGGTAGTGCCATTTTTTCAACAAGTAGCAAAAGTTGTAAGACCACTGGTCTGTGTTTCTTGGGTTGTAATAATGCTTTCAGCTGCACAAACCGAAGACATCTGCGTCAACTGCTGCAAGGTTACTGAATCCAACTAAGCTGTATTAATTGTCTAGTTGATCACTTCACCATTACATCACACTACACCTGCTTCGTCGATGTTCGATTCACTCCCTTGACAGCTAGCTCTTGTGTACCTCATGACGACTTTTATATTCTTTTTCCAATACCGTCATTCAGGTACATGACAGGCACTTGTCCTTTTGGACATCATGTGAACCTTTGAATAAGTTGACAGGAGCTGAACTGTGGAACTACTTATCATGGAGGGGTGCGCCCCAGTGTCATATAAACATCCTGAATCAAGTTGATTGTCCGATCTCGGACATGTTTGGAGCTTTCGCTGGCATATCGTTGACCTTCATCTTCTTAAACAGAATTCGACACGATTATTCAACCTTTCCTTTCTTGTTCGACCTTACACTGGACGAGATTCTAAAGTGCGCTCGTGGGGTGGTGGTGGTTGCGAATATGATTATGTGGAAACGGTCCTAGACTCTTCATTTTGAGATCTAAGTGTGTCCCACTTTATGTGTTCCAAGAGAGTTCGCGTACTTGCGGACAAATTGAAGGCCAGTGTTATCTAGTTTGGCATCACCTCTCACCATCTAAATTTAAGGCGTTTCGCAAGAATGGCAGCACTCTACGCGACGGTCTACTCCCGATGATGAGCGTTTTGGGTAGTCAACAGGTTTCTGTGCTTACGGCGTTTCCTCAGCACTAGTGAGTAGATTAAGAGGAATACAAACCGTATAGCTAAATCTTGACTGGCGCTTCCAGCTGTTTTGTTCTGTGGTTTGGAAACGTGGCCTGTTCGCAAGGAAGATATCAACAGACTTGCTGTATTTGACCATCGTTGTCTCCGCCAATTAGCCCACATTAAGTGGACTGATCGCGTGAGCAATGTGGCAGTTCGCCGGCGCGTATTCCGGAACGCTCGGGATGCGCGATCAATTGGTCAACTAATCACGTTGCACAACCTGCGATGGTTGGGTCACGTACTCCGCATGCCAGCTGAGTTTTTGTCGTATCGGACGCTATGTATGGAGACTACCAACAGTTGGGTGAAACCGCGCGGTGGTGAAACAACAACGTGGTCAAAAGGTATGAAGACGCTGACTGCTATATTGAGCAAAATGGGTAGGTGTTGCCTGCTTGACTGGGATCCTTGTGATAACTCAAATCACTGGTTAGGAACGCTATGCAAGATGGCAGCGTGCCACAGTCAATGGTGTACCGGCATCCGTAACATTTGTACTTGTTCCGCCTAGTTTATTATTATTATTATTATTATTATTATTATTATTATTATTATTATTATCACTCGATAGCCTTTTCAGCAACGTTTTATTCTA
>LOND01000773.1:0-11228 GCA_014220965.1 Paragonimus kellicotti | reverse complement strand
GGCCTAGTCATCTAAGTCTATGCAAATGTGAGGATTACACAAAGTAACTTGCTTGACAGTCACCGCCAAATACCCGCCTCCTAACCCCCTCGTTGATCACTTGTCGGTGTCACTGGATACGAGCGATTGAATGCAGATATCAATGGTCAAATACCTGAAGACGGTGCACGTTCTCAACCCTGAGTGCCCAAATCTCCATATCGTAAGACAATACGGCGTTCCACGTCGCCTTATGTACGCGAACCTTAAGCCTCAGAACGATGTCTCTCTGTCGCCAGAGGTGACCCAGATCCGCGAATATCGCCCTATTCGTTAATATATCCGTCTCTACTTCGTCCCCCACACCTCCGCTGCAGCTGGTGCAAACAATAACCTCTGCAACTTCACTATCCAACATTAAACATAGGCAATCAATGGCAATCTTGAAGAGGCACTCTGCATTTTGAGGGTGCAAAGCGCATTCCGTAATATTTAGCACGGCACAAAATAGCAACTAGCATGCCTGGAAAGTGTCAAACGATAACCTACCGTCAGCATAATCAAGATCAATCGGCCTTCTACGAAGTAGGAGGTTCACGCCAGCATCACGTGAGTGCCGTAGACAGTCCTCCATTATTTCATCTATGATCAAACTAAACAAAAATGGTGAAAGGGGATAGCCTAGGCGTACGCCACTCCTTGTACTGAAACTGTCAGATACTTCGCCGTGAACTTCTAACCTGAGTTGAAGTATGGGAATAAGGCGCCGACAGTACGTTCATATACTTGGTCGGTACACTCCTGCATTTAAGCGACTCTAAAAAGTGTACATTTATCCATTGAATCGAACGCACCTTTACAGTCGAGGAATGTGCCAACCGTTGACCGGCGATAAACATGACGCTGCTCCCGAATTCGATGAAGAGTAAGAATGTGATCAACATATCCTCGCCCAGGGCGAAATCCAGCATTGGTTTTCCGTGAATATCTGCCATTATCTGAGTTGGCAGTGAGTCGACGAGCAAATGGATGCCAGAACCCTAGTAATGACTGGGGTCAAGTTGATTCTTCTATGGCTTTTGCAAGAGTCCGGGACGCCTTTCTTAAATATAGGAATTATGATCGAATGACCCCAGCACAGAGGGGTGGCTTCTGTTGCCCACATAAGGTTGAAACAACTGAGTCGGGGACCCTACCATCGCCTCTCCACCTTCTTTTAAAGTGCGAACACGAGATTAATTCTGGGCCAGGCGCCCTATTGTGATTTCAGAACCGAAATACAATTGTGCACGTGAGTCTCAGTGAGTGGTTCGAATTCCGCCAGTAAAGATGCTACATTAGTATTTTGTGGCAGCAACAGAGTAGAAACAGTAGGTCAGCTAACCTGACTTTCAAAGTGTTCCGCTCATCGTTCTGACCTTCTGGACCTATTATGGATGAGTGTTTTATGTCTAGATGATAGCTTCACTGACAGATGATCGTCTAGAAGCAAAAGCAAGGAGATGGTTAAAGAGCGATGTGACGCCGTCCCAAACCTACCACCTGAACGGGACTCGGCTTCACGAAAGCGACCGACAGTGGCGTTCATATCTTCATCCAGAATGAATACATCCGAACCATGTGCCGACCAAAGGAGATCAGCCAGATCTAAGTAAAAGGATTCCATGACATGAAGCTCACTATAGTCAGTTACAGTACAACGAAAAAATATGTGAACGTTTTGTGTCTAGAGTTGGCCTTAGCAGAACCTGCCAAACGGACAGTATAAACCCTGTTGCTAATCTACTCATTCGGCTGCGGCTGAGGACTATATCCACTCCAACCTGACCGGTGGCGGCGGTCGTGAAACCATCCGAAGTGTAAAACCAGCATCGGGCAGACAGTGCGGATGTTGTTGGTTCCATATGTTGAGTACTGTCCTGGATCCTAGTCTCCGAAATGCAGCAGATATCGACATTCGGCGATTCTAACGTTCATCCCCCAGCGGCCTCTTGATCCATCTCTTTCAGTGCGCGAACGCTGAAAGCGGCTATAGGGGGTCGAGGGAGACCTGAAGCTGAATGGTGAAAGATGAGAATCACCAGCATGGTGTTATATGACTAACTATATATGTTGTGAGACCCGCAGAGTAATCACCGGAAATGAGAGCTAAATCTGACAAGACAGTTAGAAGGGAGCCAGCATGTTTTTGGCTATTCGCCCTGCTGTATGCATCAGATACGGTGGCCCAGTTTACGCTGTGAGACAACCGATGCAGTATGTTGTGAGCATTAATTATTGCATGCGGGTTGAGGTACTGCCACGACGCCCAAACCTGGACAAAAGAACAATAAGGGCTCTCAATCAGTCTTTGACTCAAAAGCTTGTGCCGCAAGGCAACGGATGGGTGGTAGTATACCAGAACTGGTACTTTTTCCGGAAAAAATGTCAACCTTCTTCCAATTCCCAATCTGGAGGACCAGGAGACTGGTTTGTCAGACCTCTACCTATTGGCCTGCCTGGTATGAGTGACTGTCGGTGTGGTGATCACACCGTCCAGTTTAGCCCAATAGGTCATCGAGATGCGCAAGCCGTCACACCACGTCAAGGTCCAGTCTCGTTGTGACGGTTATCGTAAACAATCACAAAAGGTCACCTAGTCGTCTAATCACATACAAAACACCAGGTTTGAAACTGATGTACGCATTAGGAGTGTTATCGAAGCCAACCGGGCGTTATGGGCCACAAACGTCGAGTTGTGATAATATTAATATTGTCTTACAACTCAGAGATCTGATTCAGTAACTTTTATGGTAACCTACGATCTTTTGGTTGCACAAAATATGCTTGCCGTGTGTGAACCATAACACAATCTATCAGAGTGCATTTAGGAATGCGTCTGTTTAGCAACCGACAACTGAGTTGATAAGACCGCACAGTATACACAAACTCAACATGTCAATGAAGCAGCGCCGCATCGTATGATGCTCACCGTGGTTATATTTTGTCGCGATAATGAGCACTAAAAGTTAGAAATGTTAAAATAACCGCCAATAATAACGGTAGTGTAAGTATAGCATATATGCATAACACGAAACTGTCATAACATAAACAGTTCCTGAAGTATAACGGTCGAATGACCGGAGCCCGGATCACACTCGATAACCACTGCAACCTGTGGTGTCGGTATGAACGGCGAAATTGCACATAACTATCCAGTATGGTTGTGAAACGTGGCTTTTTACCGTAGAGAACGTTCGGTGACAATCTGAAACATCGTAGTATTTGCGTAAAGCTATATGTGTGAAGTGGAATCAACGATACAACCCGCCGAAATGCACTGAACTGTCTATATTAGCGCGGACTTGTTTTTGGAATGCCAACCCACTAATGAAGTTTTGAACAGCATACAAACAAATCCGGCAAGGAGTAATGTTTCATGGTTTCGGCTCGAATGGTCGTAACAGTGACAGGGGAATACATGAAAATACGCAAAAGTTTGCCAGGGTTCAATAATCCCACAGAATGAAGCACCTCATGGAGTTCATCACCGTTTTCACAACGGCGCTATTCTAGTAATTATACAGTCACCGGTTTGAACTCCGGTTGCTATGGGTGCATTTGCAGAAGTCCGGGCAGTCTGGTTGTATCCGCTCCACGTGGCAGGATATACAAAAACGCATACCAAGTGGTATAGAAGATGAAGATCGAACTCTGACTTAACATCACTAACATGGATTCAATGTCATATGCGAGCATTTCCAACTAGAGGTGCGGACAGTCAACAGGGCAATAACCTAGCGGACGACATGTCCATCGAAAGCACTGCACAACGTGCGACAAATGGGATATTTAAACCCCTCAACGCACACTGTATTTCCACTGCTTTCTTTTAATGTCCAGAATTTCCACAGACTTCCTACATTTTTCTCTCCTCCAGTAGGCTGTATGGGTCTCAAGCGTACTGATCAGCCGTCCATTTTGCCTGCCCCACAAACTGACCAATTAGGACACAAGCCTGACTAGTAGCGCACACGTCTAGTTGGTTGTCCATTTAGTTTTTGGCCACTGATCATCGAAATGCCTTTCGTCCATAAAACGGAATAAGGGTTGCTCAGCAGACAAAATTGAACATACCCATCCGTTGTGGCATAATTCCGCTCAAGCATCTAAGAACGGAATGTCGCCAAGGTATACAGCATAAGTGACAAGGTCGATTTCCTCTGATCCATGTCGTTTTATCAAAACAGTGGAGCTTTTCCAAAACGGCCCACAGTCGCAGAGCTTGGAAATAAGACCTACAATACTACCAGAATCGTAATACTATCGGCGGCAATCAGATGAGAATCGGACGTTGGCGAACATGCAAAACAACTCCGACGATCGTAACAGAGTCCATCAGAGGCTCATCTAATCTCACGTTTCGTCACTATAAACCAGATTCTTCTTCAAGCCAAATTTCAACATCGAAAAGCGTGTGGTCACCGCGGCGGACAGGAGTAAACCTGTTGGAACTGTTTTGTAGTATCTCGAAATGCAAAAAAATGACGGTGTGTGTAACACGCGCGCAATTTCCCATACCAATATGAGAACATCGTTTGTTCAAAAGGTGCAGTAAATCGGCAGTCCCATATATTACGAGGGCGCATTTTGTGACGTTCTATTTTATGTTTCATGAATTGCCTAATCTTTTCTCAAAACTTAAATTATTACAGGAGGTCGAATGTGCACAAGTTCAATTGAAAATTTCACGTTAGAGACATCCATTGTTGTTTCACTTACTAAGGCAACTGTCAGTCATTGTTGTATCTTGCACAACAGGAGATGTTGTTTTTAATGGATCTCTAGGACACGGTTAACTGCAGAGGATCGAATTTTTCATTGGGGGACCATTCCAGCATGAGTTCAAGTCGCACCAAAAAAGCAATGATGAGAAACAGAGAACGAAATAATGGAGATATCTATTAGAATACTGTGGCTCACGTTCTACCTGTTCACAGTGCATCTGTTCACAATACAATGTGCACTTTTATGATGTTCTTGTTGATATTTATGAAAATATTGTAAATTGTGGACGTTTACTAGGCAACAGAGCAGTAGGTGGTACTGAGTCAAATAGTAAAATGAGGTTGCGCGAGTTTTTCCCTATCGCTTCTTGAAGGCTCTGAAAGTGTACGGTTAGGCACACTCAAGTGTTGCTCGCAAAACGCTCAAAAAACACTTACAGAATGTTCAGAAAATAATCAAAGGACGGTCGTTTTTCTAGGATACGGTTGGTCATTTCATTACCGCGAATTAAAACCAAGGTGCTTCAAATCATTCTCTCAATAATCTAGGTAAACATTTCTAAGCTCGACATGACTTTAAGGCAAATTCGACTGGCGAACGGCATAAATGAAGTTGTAGTTAGCTGTCAAAGCAAAACGGTGAACGCACAGCTAATGATCAAACCATAAATGCACCAAACAAAACGTTTGTTGATGAATTTCGCACAAATAAAATACTTCAAAGTAGTGGTAAAGTATTCTACAATATTTGGCGTAGGGTTAATCCAACGCGCTGACTCAAATATCATACGCATTTCTCAGGGCGGTTGAAAATGAATCCCTGCTTCACATTTAAGTTTATTATGAAATTTATTAGCGACTAGCCTACGACACTCAAAAGACGGTGGACTGTCCTAATGTGGTACCATGGTTGTACGCTACAACAGATCCTAACAGACAATTCAATAATACGAACTGTGTAAAACATCTGTGCGACAGTTTCGAAAGAGGAAACACCGCAGGACTGAACAATAGCTGAATACAGGAGAACGCAAGACATTAAGGAATGTGGATGGTGTTATAATTTGCTATAACCAATAAGCACTTATTTTAAACCCCAGAACCCATGTGACCTGATGTAGTCTGTGTAAGTTGCAATGCCCAAAGACTACAACCAAGCTCAGTTTGAGAGTAACCACTGGATAGTCTCGTTAATCAACAGATGAACTTTTAAAAGTAATGTTGCCTCTACCTTCTCTTCTTTTGCACCCATCTCAGCTGGTGTGCCTCAAGAATCGGTTCTTGGGCCGCTACTATTTTTGATTTGCATCAACGACGTTCCAGAAATAACTTTCATTAACTCAGCAGTGTATGCAGACGACCTTGAGAGCTGGAATTTTCCTGATTTCACTGTTCTTCAAGCTGACCTCGATACTGCCTAGCAATGGCCACTGAAGCGGTGTCTCCCCATTAATGACGACAAATGTGCAAACAAGACTCCCGACGGAGTTTCTGGAAACGTGTTCACCAAACATATCAGAAAGGTAGCTAATGAAAGATTTGCCGTACTAAGCATGATGAAGTGAATACTCCCATGTATAGATAAGAAAACTATCCAAACCCGTTACGGGGTGTACATCCGAACTGTAAAAAAAATATACTAACTCAGCTGTGGTTACTGGCTTTGAAAAGGACAAAAATGAGCCGCAGCGTGTCCATAAAGCTGCCACGAAAAGTGTTAAGCCTTTGAAATTTTACATCGACTGGAAATTCAGGATTATTGCCCACTCGAGTTTCAGACATCAAGTCGACTTAATCTCCACTCACTTACTTTTCTTTGAAGGTATCGCAGATATTTTCACTCTGCGCAACAAAACGGTTTGCCACGTTACGAGAAGAATTTAGGGAAGTCGAGGCTCCGGCTCCTTGTTACACAAAAAGTCTTTCGTTGAGCGGAGGCCCACTGGAATACGCTACCACCAGTCGTTGTCAATGCCCATTTTAAGTTAAGACTTCAAACATTGTTGGACTACTGTTTCCCTGATCGAAGCAATTAATAAGATGAGATGTGTTCGCTCATTCAATCTTAGAAATTCTATCGTTCTTCGATGGTACTGGAATCCCAAAGGTCGGTGACACATCATCCTTTCCGGTATTACTTTTCAGGAGCACTGCAGTGTGTCATAACACTTAAATGTCAGTTTCATGACGTGAGATGAACTGAACCGACTTAGTAAACATGAGCTTCTGGCCTCGCTTCCTCATAACAGTTGTGGAAAACTGAGTCTTCTAATGTGACTATATATATATATATATATATATATATATATATATATATATATATATATATATATATATATATATATATATATATATATATATATATATATATAGTTACAAACTGCACTGAATCCAACGTCGTAGCATTTTATAAACCACGCTTATAAACTTAGTTTCTGAAATGCTTATTAATTATTGTTTAATAATTATTAAACAGAAGTGACCAGTAAAAATAAGGCGTAGGCTTAAGTTACATGGCTCATAATAGGTTTTTTTGTGGGCGTCCAGGGCTTTTACCTAAGGATCGTGCGTATTGCTCGGGACGATCAGAAGTGAATTACTACTTCACTCATTGCCGTCTGCAAAATTCAGTAAGGTGCTCTTTGGGAACAACATATGTAGGCAGGATCAGTAAGAAAGCAGGTCGCAGTTTCTCAAGAAACAAGAACACAAGAATGAATCCTATTTGAGTATATCAAAGTATATTCCATAGTCTTGACAATATAAATGAAACATCAGATTAATGTGGGTAACACACATCAGTTATTACCCGTTACAGTGTATCTGGCCTCATGTGCTTTATATATTTTACTACGCCATATGCCCAACCATGTAACTATAAACAGCACCAAAACTTATAGTCAACACTCCCGATTATCGTGAATGTATATATTAACAAAGATTGCCACCAGCAAAAACTTTTATTACCGTTTGTTATATCACACTACGCTATTCTAACGTGGAAATCGTTCTCTGACTAGGTTCATGTCTTGATCGGACCTAGTCAATTTTTCGCACGTGTGAGGCTCTTTCTCAGTGCTACGAGCAAATTAACGTACTTAGGGAAACGCCCTAGTGACTATCAATTTAATTAATAAACTAATTGATCTCACTCTGTTTCCAGTTCTGACTTCTTCTTCGGAAACTCGTTATCGACCTCTAGTTTCCAATGTTCTGGACTTTCGGTAAACATAAACGGGGTCCTACGCATCATCTGAAGGCGCCAGAAGTCAGTCATGCTATCACAGGTCACTTCTATCAAGCGACGCCGCTCTCCGGACAAGTGGTGTCGAACATGTCATAACGCATCTTGTTTTTCAGATTTAAAACTTAATCCAGGGACTTAAATAAAGCATTGCAGTGCGTTGAACGTTCTGACGGCGCTTGACTTGTGTGATCCGTGGATTTGTCAGACCTTCTTTTCTATCGATGCGATGCGTTCGGTATTGGTCTGTGTACGGATAAAAGAAAAGATCACGAATCCTAGTTGACATGAGCAGCAAAAACAAGTCATTTTTCGATTAGCTCAAAGTAGGAGGAGTTTGCTGCAACATTTTTCTGGCTCCTTTCTGAATGCATCCACGCTGAAGGCCCCAACAATGTTTGCAGGCAATTTGTTCTGCGAGTTGACTATCAGGTTAGTGGAAAAGTTAAATCAAACAGCCATCCGTGAAATATTTCTTTGCTGGTGTAATAATTGGTTCCCCTGAATCTCTGTATCCTGAACTATCACAAACAGAAATGCCAGATGACTTGTGCCGCGTATGGGTGGGTTAATCTGTAACTCCATAATGATTTTCGTGTATTTACGTCGCCGGCGTTTGAGCGAGAAATAAGTTCAACGAGCTTAGTTTGGGTCTGAAGCTTAGACCCTTCATATCCGATACCAATACGCGGGCGTAGGGGATTGTCCTCTCCGAGGACAGCCATGTCTTTTATGAAATTCGGTGACCAAGCTCGGGTACAATATTCCAAGTGGGGGCGAACTATGGCCAAATACACTTGGGTGAACTCTGCCGGACATGGGTTGGCGATCGCGGATTTCAATCGGTATAACGCCCGCCGTGCTTTTCCACGGCTGCGTTACACTGCAGATTGAGCAACTGTGCCAGTGACTTGCCTACCTAAGTCTTTCGTTTGCTGTCCAGTTGCTAGGCTCGACTGCGTCCGTGTGCCCCGTATATACTTGTGGCGTTTGATGGGCAGCGATTAGCGAGGTATATTATACATATAAAGAACATGTCAGTGGTAAGTCCCACCTTAATTTATTCGAATCGCAGATCTTCAGAACGTCATCCTGGAGGGCGTCTCAGTCCGACGCATTTTGCTCACCAGTTTTATGTAATCTATATAAAGTCAACATGGGTTGACCACGTTTTCGGTCAAGTCATCCATATTTACCAGGTCGAGGATTGACCCCTGAGGTTACTCCACTTAACGGAGAACCGTCGTCCGACAGTACTCCTCTTACTCTCACTCTACACGACCTTCCAACTAGAAACGTCTGGATCCACCTACAGATTCTAGGGGATATTCCAGCTTCTCGTAGCTTCCAGCCCAAAAGCCTGTGGTTGACAGAATCGAAGGCTTTCTGGAAATCTAGGTAGCACACCTCGACCACTTCCCCTCTATCCAACTTCTCCGTGACAGTGTCTAAAAACGTCAGCAGATTGGTAAGACAAGATCTGCCTTTTAAAAAGCCATGTTGAGGAGCTTTGAAAAATTTCTGCTCGCAGAGAAATCGGCAGATCCTCTCTCGTAATATGCGCTCAAAGATTTTGCTGACGACACTAGTCAGGCTTACTGGTCTGTAATTTCCAACCTCTGATCGGTTACCATCTTTGAAGATGGGAATTATGGTGGCTTGTTTCCAGTCCCTCACAACTACCCCTGTTTCTAATGTGAGATTGAACAGTTGGGCAAAAGGCGACGCCAGCAATTTGGCCAGAGGTTTTAGGATAGCCGGGTGGATGTGGTCCGGTCCTGCGGACTTTGTGCTGTTTAGCTGGGATATCGCTCGCTCAACTTCGTGGGGCGCAATGTCCTGATCCACCATGGCCACACCCACGGTGTTGGAGTGAGGCTCAGGTACTCCATTGTCTGAGCGATAAACACTGAAACTGTGCCATGAACGCGTCCGCTATGCCTTTATCAGTCGATATAATCTCGTCTTCATACAAAAGTGTGACCCAACCTTCCTATCTTAGAGAGAGCGTCGACTGAGCATAATCGTGAAGTCCTCCGGGTTCTGTTTGATATCACGTGCTAAGTTGAGCTCATAGACCAGACGAGCATTCCTTGCTATCTTAATTGCTTCGTTTCGAGCTTTTTGTATACCATGAAGCTTTTAAACCCTTTTGATGAATATATGCCTTCCAAGCCACATACTTGCGTTGGAAAGCTCTCTTGACCCTGGGGCGAACCCATGGCTTCCGACCTCTTCCTCCGACTTGTTTCTGAGGGACGTTCCTATCTGTAAGAGTCCGGAGGTTGTCGACGTAGTTTGCCCACAAACTATGGACGTCCTCTGTGGAAACTGTTCGCATTCCAGATCATTCTATCAGCTTCCAATATCAGTTTTTATGGTCGATCTAGTGGAAACGTTGCATGTTTGTGCCTTTTTGACTAACAGAGAACATTGAAGTGAAAAGCAAATCGTCATGTGGTAACTCTTTCCGAGTGATGCCGCTGACAACACGTTAGTGACGTCACTGTTGTGACGAGTTATGATTAAGTCTAGCGTTGAGGCTATCTGACCAGGTCGGGATCTCGTGGCCACTCTCACATGTTGTGTTAGTGTGGAATTGTTGAATGGATGAAAAAATGGGATCAAATCCCCAACCGCCATCAGATTTCAATCGCCAGTCGATTTTTTGACCAGTAAAAGCCCCAAAAACGAGCTTGCGATAGCCTGATTGACAAACCGACTGGAATGATTTCAGCAATGCTTCGTCTTCCTCTGGTTGCGCACCCGGACTTCGATACACCCCGAAGACTATCAATGGGGGTTGACATGGAGAAGGCTGACGGCGGTTTGAATACTTGCGCAACCGCTGTTACAGTCCTTATAGAATTGTTGATCAATAATAGGCAACCGCCTCCAACGGCTTTGTCACGGTCACTGCGATACCATTGGAACCCACGCGCCCAATCCCCCAAATCTATTTCTTCTTTGAGCCATGTTTCTGTGAGCAAGCAAATATCTACGGAGTGAAGCGCTGTTTGCAGCTCGTCTTCTCTTATTCAGCAGGCTGCATACATTCGCCAGCATGCATTTTAGCTCCGGCGATCTGGCCTTCTGACTACTCCGCAGACTGGTAACATTTAATCCCTCGGAGGAAACCTCCGAGGGATAGGTTCGTTTTTTGAGATATGTGGATATGAACCGGACCGATGTAGACCATTTTGTCATCCGTGTTTGTCTCTCCTAAGCTGTTGCTCCGT
>LOND01000772.1:117095-129098 GCA_014220965.1 Paragonimus kellicotti | reverse complement strand
TGCAGCAGCCTACAACAGGCAGAATGACCAGTAATGCCGCGAATGTCAACTTTTGTGAGCTGCAAAGCAGCATGAGGTTAAATACAGCTAAGTGTCAATGCCGGATTATTGATTCAAGACTACCGGTGTCAACAATACAACTGTGACTTTTGCAAAATGGACTGAGAAAGAGTAGAAATGTCATCAGTCAATGATTGCACGTTTGAATCAGAATTTGTTGTCAAGTGACGTGAACGTCTGAACCCAAGTACCAACTGGATATGACCCACCTCGCCACAACTGAAGCATTTCACCTGTCATTGTGGACGCGGATATCAGGAATGATTGAGTCCACAAGATGCGCGTTCCCAAAATTTTTCTAGAGCTCAGTTCACACTACTTCCTTCAGAAAAATGAATGAATGATCTCAGCACACCAAAATCAGTGCGCGGTTCGAATGTGTTTTTTCTCTGCTTTGGATTAGTGTCCTTTGAATAATTGCACAGAACAACCTGGATAATCTTCGTAACTTCTTTTACGTACTCATACTTTTCATACACTTTACGAATAATCCAGAGCATTTGATTATGATGCGAAGGGAGTTTCTGTCGTGACCCTGGACATGTTAATGCCAGCAATCAATCGATCACGTAGCTGATTCTCTAACTGGATGCCGTATTCACACTTAGCTGCTTGTGTTTGCAATTGTAGGACGAAATCACGAATCGATTGAGATTTCAACCAAATTAACACATCGAACTTAGTTCTTTGAGCTGCGACAAAATTCACCGGTTTGCATTTTCGGAGGAGTATTCTCTTTAGCGTAGGATACGGAAAGCCAAGTTTTTGACGAGGGCATAGGCCCCCATGTTGACGAAATGTAGAAAGTAATCAACCTTCTTCTCGTCTAAATCAGGTCTTGTGAAGCACCAAGTGTCAAAACCTCTCCAAATAATCTTCCACTTCTCGAGCATTTGAATTAGTGGATAATCGATCCATTTCAGTAACCATTGTGAATAGTGCGAAAGCGCGACGCCAAATGTTGTAATTAGAATTGAACTATATAGAATAACGATCGAACGTATAAGAATCGCAAAACACAATTAGGCACAATAACACAGAACGTATATTGTCGAATCGTACGTATCAATTGTACAGGATATTGGAATAGTAAAACAATTGCATAACAGGAGACAAAGCATGTCAGTCATTTTCATCACATACCAACATCAAAGTTAGTATGTTGGCAAGAGGCATCGCAGTTCCACCGGCGGCTGTACAACGATTTCGCGTCATCTCCACTACTGTGGACTATATCCCCTAGGACAACAATGTTTTAGCCATTGCCGTTGGGAACGCCGCCCAATCAGTCCGACGCTTGTTTGAATTCTGAAGGTCGACTGGAGTTTCCGTTGAGATTCTTCCTCTTTGGCGGCTGACGTCCAACTCCCTAGCGCCTTGACTTGTTGCGCTGAAGTCCGTCTGTGATTGTTGTTTTCTCACTACAACCCCTGATTCACGTTAGCGTAAGGCGGTGGAAACTTTGAGAGTGTGAGTTCGGCAGATAAGCTATCGTGGAAACCCTCGAAACAATAGGTTACTGGTTTAATGCAGTCTGCACATCATTTCATTTATCCTTCTGTATTTTGTTGTCACAGGCGGTTTTTGCCGGCATATATCAACATAATTTCAAATATGTGACATGTTGTGTGCAAAATTATTTCATACGAATCAAACAACACAGTTTTCTGAATGCTGTCACCGTTGCAATTTTCTATTTTGAAATCCTCATTTGACTGTGACCAGGCGAGCAAGCTCCTTTTATTATCTTCGACATGTTGGACTGCGTCCTGTCAATCTGTGAGAACCAATTTCCATGATTTTCATTCTGTCCCTGAGCACATTAGCCATGCAACCTTGCTCTCCGTTGAAGTCAATCTAACCCCCTGAGACGTCTTAACTTGACATTGAGGCGCGGGGAAGTTATATCTAGGCAGTTTGAACTGGTAGAGCTAAAGTGTTAACACGCACTCAGTGGATTGTTCTTCGGTTGACCAGATCACAGCGACTCCTTTTTCAGATTAAATCTAGATCCAGCAGATTTTTCTAAACAGGTATAAGTGGCTTATACACTTGCGAAAATAGACAAGTCAGGTTAAGTACTTTTGAAGTGAATGTGTACCAAACTACAGTTTTTCGGAACGCTGTGAAACGAACAAGCCAGACGTTCTGGCTTCGTGTACCAGTTACACTCGTAAACCAACTTTGAGCAACGTGGAGACACCGGGGGACAACGTTCTTCTGAAGTAAGGGTTCCAACGATAGTCCTGTAAAAGGAGACAACAGAAACAAGCGTGAGCCAAAGGCCCAGTAAGACATGCACACGACTTACACAGCCGAAGACCAAAAATAGCACCAACAACAAGGCAGCACAATGCGCTACAGCTGTACAACAAGGTCACTGGGAAATTCGGTGCGTCGCTTTACCCGTAGAATCTACAGGAATAGGTGAAAGACCACGTAATAAGCAATACGACTTCGAATTTGATGTTTTGCACGTACGCGTGGTGAACACGCTGCAATCCCCTGCTTAATTTGGAATCTGGCTGTTAGTCCTGTACAGTTCTCTAATACCGTTGAGATATATACAGTTGAACACCATTCGCATCATGAATATATTTTCAGTGGCTGTATTAAGCTGCTGGGAAGATTATGCCGGGTATTGGCATCACGCAAAGTCTGTCCTTCTCCTGTTTTGTTGAATTAGGTGAAAGAAACCCGTGACGGTTGTCACGAAACCTATTTCTCATTACTGTTGTTACATTACATTGTAGACAATAAGATGTACAGTTGCGCTCGAGGGATAACTACTTAATTTGCTCAGGTCGAGGTGCTACCATCAACGCGTCGAAACTAAATCTGAGGTTGATCTAAGACAACTGCTTCACCAATGTATTTCCGTAACCATCACAGAACCTGAATTTACCGAATGATGATCCCTGTTCAAGCAACGCGGTGTTAAATCATCAATTCTAGTCGAAATGCGAAAAGGTCGCCAGTCTGATTCGAACAGCTTTTTGTTAGGATTGCAATCAATCTGACTTTCTCCGAAAAAAGAAGGTACTATTGACCACTGAGAACTTAGCGAAATTAGCTTCAACTCATCCGAACTCCCCCGGTGTTTAACTGAACGAGTAACTTGAAACCCAAAAGCGTTCCGCCGACGTAGCACGAGACCTGTCCTTCAGTTACAGCGTGTTTGAGAATTTACCAGCAAAGACAGTTACCATGCAAGGATGTTCAAGAATCTCCTGAAACACACTGAGGAGACGACCCAATTGGACAACAGTGGCTCAATTCAACACATCGTGCGCCTATTGGCTGATTGACATATTCAACCTGTTGCGGAATGTGCTAAAGGCTATATTGCATTGGGCACTCTGACATATGGAAAGCTCTTGCGTTGTCTCCATCGGTGCAACAACGATCGCTTTAAGCAAGAGGAGAATGGCATCGTACCAATGTACCCTTGAGTGAAACTGTACCTCTTTTCACTATTTTGTTCTATGGCAAAACGCCTCCATCCAACTTCAAGAGCATCTTGGAGACCTAATTACTTTTCGCACACAAAAATTAAGACTCGAACTCTTGCCATAAAATAGGATAGAATGGTAACAGACACCAGTGCAGCACATGGCCTCAATTGAATTGGGGGCCAGTGCGGGTCAGTTAAGGCTAGTCAAGGCAAAATAGCGCCGAGGAGGACCAATTGGGGTTATGGCCCATATGAGGTTGCATGACCTGCATGCTAATTAGTTGACAGATTCGTGAAATAAACGTTTGAATAACTGGAATGCGAATCTGAGAAATACGCTCCATTATATTTTTGGCATCGACGCTGGTTGCATGTTTGAATGATCACAATGGTCGACGCCATTCTTTCACGGAAAAAGGGGTTCAGTGTCAATGTATTTTCCGCTGTTGCCGAAATATTCATTGATTACAGCTATCCTTCCTAGTGTTGCTGATTTTTCGAGTTCCATGACCTGAAGCCTTGTGTATACTGCCTAACTGCTTTAAGCGTCAATTGCAGATGTTATCTGTTGCTGTAATCCGGTGGTACCGTGCTAATTCCCGTTTCACATACTTTTCGTACATGATATGCAGTTGAAAATGTTCTTCAACGTCATGTTTACGTGATAACCTCATCGTGATTGCAAACTGTGGTTGGTTGTTCTGGTCCAACAATATGCAATTGATGGGCATATGAGACACCGCCCGTTGCAGAGGGTTGTTGACAAGACATGTCAGTCTTTCGGATAACACCAAAGTGCATGACGTCGCCAAACGGTGTTTTGGACAACCCAGATAACACGCTGCCCGCGGGAAAATGCCGGTATCCCGCGGTTTGTGTCTGCGTGAGTTAACATTTAAAGGTTCCTCATTATTTCGTTATGGCATAATCAAGACAATTAATTTTACTTCTAAAAGTGTACCACAGTTTCCATTAACTTCAGCGAAGTTTGTTCGAATGCAGTCGTAATTCCAGATATTTTCTAATGGCTGTGGTGTCGCGTTCCCTGGGTAGGTGTGTTGGAGGCTGGACGTCTTTGCTCATACCCACAAGTAAGGATACGATTAACTTTCTTCGTACAATCCGGTGTTGGATTTAGGAAGTATGCTTTTAGGAATTTATCTCACTTTTGCTCTATCTGGATTATTTACGAGGTGTGGAATTCCAGATGCACCCGTAAAATTTGTATTGTGTTGGTTCACGTTCGAATTTAGTGCAAGTTTAGGGGGAGTATATTCAAATTATTCGTTATGAACTGACAAGTGACCCTAGGATATTCAGTTTTTACATTATCCTGCAGATATTCATATATGGACGCTTGTATTGCTCAGCAAATGGTTTCTGAACCAAGTGTAGCATCTTCGGACGCCGAACTAGCAAACAGTATAACGCTGCTCAGGCCATGGTATGAACCGCTGCAAAGGTATGAGAACATTATTTCTATTAACTCCTCGACAGATTGAAAATTAAACAACAGAAATATGCGGAAGATGATGAACCCCCAGAAAAATACCTAAAAGTTCGACCGGGGTTATAAACGAGTATCTCATTGCTGCACCATGTCACTTACTTTTTTCCGTCATATCAATGAACATATAAGCGAATTTTCGTGTGTAAATCTCAAAAATGACCAAGGCGGCTCCATGGACGCGGTGGATGCATCCACACATTCGCGACCAACAGAGGGAAATTGCACTTCCAATCCGGATGGGCAAACGATAGCATACTTCAATAGTTCACGCTGTTTCTGTCATCTCCGACTAAGACAACCAACTCTTCCGTTAATGCGTAAACATGTAATAGTGCTAAACCAAGCTATTTCTTTTAGCTTATATCCCGCCAGGTACGGCAATTCTCTTGCAGTCGGAGAGTTGAGCGCATTAGTGCTGAAAGTAGTTAGTAAGTACCATGACAATCGTTTGTAATCATTCCGTGGAAGAAATCATAGGACGCGACGTTTATAAACTGCGGTCCGCAGCTTCTCAGATGGTGTTCATTAGAACCAATTGTCACGAGGACCAAGAGGGCATATGCGTTCTGTCTTCCGAGAACAGAAAGGACGTGGGCTCAGTTCAAGTTTCGGAGCAATTATAGGCAGCTTTGGAAAATGGAAACTTATCCACAGAAAGCAAGATTCACATGTATGCAATACCTTTGCATGATGCAAGTTTTTAGACTGTCACGACCGTCGGCTCAACACTGAGTGAAGTTATCGGATGATCACTCTCGAACATCATTCACTGTTACCTTCACAAGTGTATTGAACTGGAGTGAAAAAGATGACAAGAAAACGGTTTGAAAATTGCACGTCATTCAAGCAATAATGGATATTGCGATAAAAATACGGTTCTTCATACCTAACGCCAGGAGACATTCCACAATGTCTGGCTACTCAAAATCCCGTAATATTCAGACGATTCGTGAGATTTGCAAAGGTACTTTGCTTTTGGGCAACTAACAAAGTCCTGGACAGTTTTATCCATCCAGTTTTTCGAAAGAATCCAACATTTTCTTGGACCTCTCGTCAAGATAAAAGTTTTCACACATTTTTCCGACGCCAGTCACGTCGACTAGTGGAGAAATCGTTCGACGTTTGAAGTTTGTCATCCCTAGATCACCCGCTTACGGCATAACGCTAGCTATCAGCCATTACATAATCTTTTAAAGTGTAAATTGGAGTAGTTACTCAGCTTTATTTTCCACCATAATTTGCAAAACATGAGGGCTATCATCTTAAAAACACATGCGTCACATGCTCTTTCATTAACTGGAAATTTTCCCTGCTTACGTTTCTTCTGTTGAGTTTTTTAAATAATTGCTGTATGGTACTGTTGTTGTGATCGCAAAAGACGTTTGGCCTGCAAAGTTGTTTATTGCACGAACTCCCGTACAGGTTATGTTAAAACATAGGACCAGAACACGTACACTCATTTGCACTGACGTGCATTCACACACATTGGGTAGCAGTACGTTGTCATTCGCCCTGGTGGCACTTCCCCATAGTGCGTACACACTATTCCGATAGTCGCTTCTGGTCCATCGTCTTCCTGGCGTTGAGGCTTGCCCTTTAGTTCCCGAATGTACGCACTATACTACTCACAAGCGAGGCTGCCTGTTATACGACGCCATTATGAATTTAGTGTGCATTTGTTGAACATCATCCAACATTAAGTACATTGATCACGCTCATTTGGGCGTGTTTCTCGTACGTGTTGAGAAATATACCATTATTATTATTATTATCGTTATTATTATTATTCATTATTATTATTATCAAGGGCATCCATAGCAGGCCCGAAGTTTCAAAGAACGGTCAGTAGGCAAGATATCATGGAATTATTCAGAAATACTCGCGACCGACCTGATGGTACTCAGCTCAGACAAAAGCAACTGTTTGCCCCGAAGGAAAACAAGTCCTGCTTGACTCGTTGTTTATGCAGCACATTATAATGCAATCCAGTCTTTATTGATGACTCTTCCATAAATAATGATTGTTCATTTAACAGACGATTATGTCCGTCTTTCTTAACCCCTTGCAAATATTGTGCGTGCGTGCCTTTGGAGGAGAGAAACGTACACTCAAACTTTGTAAACACCGTCCAAAATTGACAAACTCTGTTCATTTGCTTTATGTTGGAATACAATACTTGTAGTGTCGCATTTTGTCTGCCATATTATGTTGTTGATTTGATGGATAACGACGTAACTTCTAACACGTAGAAGTCTGGAGGAACTAAGGCGTGACGAGCAGGCTGACATATTCAGTGCGCATTGCCGCATTTCTTTGTATGCAGTTAATCGACGAACCTTAACTAAGGTAGTCACACTGTTAAAAAAAGAAGCGTTACGCACGTAACATTTCACCTGTCCGCAGTGGCTGGCAGGGACCTTTCACGGGGCCTGATTTCGCGGCCTTGAGTGAATCCGAGGGGAGCCAGCCTCGGCCCGCACGGGTGTGATGCTAGGCTTCAGTCTGTTGCGGTTCGAAGTCAACTGTATAAGTCATCTCGAACGGTAAAAAACTGAGTTTTAATTCTCATTCTATTGATGCTGCCTTTGATTTGCTAATTTTGCTAGCCGCAGGAAATAACCGTAGGTTTTGGTAACAAACTCACAAGTTTGTTTCATGAGACTGGCGGTAACCGCACGCGGACGATTTGGTCTGCACAGTCAGCACAACATGTGAAGACGTCTGCCTTATTTTTTATCACTTCTGTTCGTGCAAGCAAAGGGGGATTTTTCAAGGTGTATTGAACGAACTACGTGAATTGGGGGCCGTTTATGTGCGGTAGTCAGTGACAAACATGGAACGATTCATCCACCTCAGACCTTCTCAGAATGTCTTCCTAACATAACAGCGCACAAAACTTCTATGTTCTCGGATATAAATCATCTCAAACTCACAACGCAGGGCAGGACAGCACCATCCGTACGCTTGGCTAATACAAAGATATCTGGTTTGCGGCTAAACACGCCGCTTCACTTACAAAATTACTAAATACAGAACGACGACTACCGTACCCTGTATTACACAAAGAAACGGTTCGATAACTCATAAAATCGATCAGCTCCCTCTTTAGATGGATTCTACTCGCTGAACAAGTGCACCAAACCTGCGAACACTTGCCAGGGCAATGTTGGAGTGCCTAATGACGCGTTCCGTTGCAGGACAGATAAGGTAACCGCGTTAAAAACCAACTTAGTGCTTTCATTATTGGTAGTTCATTAGAATGCCCTAAAGTGAACATTCGCAATAAGTCAAAATCAGGATCGTCTCGAGTGAGCGAATATTCATGACTACTTCTTTACAGAACGTTGAAAAGTTGATCGCGCTAAGCTAAGGAGAAGCGCAACAAGCCATCAGGTTTTAACCAGTTAAGTAATTCCACTTCAAAAGTCATAAGCGGCGGTGTCCGACAAAATTATGAAACCTCTGCAAGAGAGGATAATCCGTTGGTCTTGACGTACTGCTGTGCCAGAAAGTATTCCAACTTACCCAGGTAATTCCTAACAATTTTTGATTCACTTAGCCCCTTAATTTTGGGGCTAACAACCAGAAACTACCCACAGATTAACTGCCAGGTAATTCTTCTCAAACTGGGCCCTTTTAGCATTTTTACGTTTTCCCCTATTTGTTTCACATGAGGGCTAACAAAACAATCGTTCATTCTTCATGCATTGTCCTATGATCATAAACCTTTGTGACACTACTGCAGGAAGTTTAATCCGCCTCAAGTAGCTGTGCTCAATTAAGCTGCTCTCGTCCACCATCGAACAATCGACACATCGGAGTTATTTGGGATTCCTGATGCAGCACGCTGGTGTACAAAGCCAAAATCAGTTTAAGATTATGTGATGCAAACCAAACAGAGCTAGTCGATTAAATACAACGCCACGTGAGAATCGGTAACATACTACGATATAGCTAACCCGAAACAAATTTAAATGAATATAGAGCTGCACATATTGATTTAACGATGGCGAAACAAAACAAACTGATGTATGTCAGTGGAATGTACTGAATACATGAAGCCAGCGCTACAGAACACGAGAACTTGCAGTATCTCAAGTGGAAGATGACTGAAAGCCAGATAGTAGAAAAAAACTAACTATGTCAGAAACCTGCAACAATACTGGTATTTGTCCTAACCATTAACCAGAGTACAAATTAACCTTGTGGGAAAATCTCTTTCAAGCAGGCAGGTAACAGCCTCAAAATATTCAAGTTATATTGCATAAGATTTGAACCCCACATGTAATAAAGCAAGTTTTTGGGTATTTTGTGAATTCCGTACCTTGGTTAGTGTTTCAAGTACAGCCACAGTGACGCAGAACAAACTGAAAGGAAACTTTATATAACTTCTACCAGTACAACAGTAACTCGTTACTACAAATCGGACGATTATCTGTAAACCAATAAGATCTCGCATATATATTCCGACCTACAATGACAGTGCACGTTTTCTAGTCTTGTTAAAGTTGTTAAATCCCATCGTAATATCGGAGACACAGCAATGAAATATTAAGACATACCTAAGGAACACTTAACACAGCTTTTCAATATTGGATCAATCACGCGGGAAAACCTGCAGCAGAGTCAATGGTGAACTTATGAAGCTTGCAGAAGAAAGCACAATGAGCATTAGGAAGTACACATGTTGGTTACTAGTTGAGACATAACGAGGCTGTACCATAACAAAGTTTGAATTTTTATAAGCAACCAAATGCCAGAATGATCAAAAGGTATGACACATTATAAGGCACTTCGAGGATAACTTATGGGTTCAAATTTGTGCATACGAATGGAAAGAGATACGTATCGATTGAAATATAAGTTGAGATCCGTTCAGTTGAAAACGACACCACAAAAAAAGAAGAGGCAGTGCCAGGGCGTGGATTCAGACGACGCCGGATGGAATGATTACCCACTAGGCGTAGGGAGGTAAAAGTTGAGCACTGATAGGTTCGGCAGATAGGCGGAGTCAAAGTTTTCTCCGTACACCTAATTCACCGACCAAAGATCCACCCAGAGTGAGAAGAGTGGCGGTGCGCGGAAACTCACACTAACTGATGCAGCCGGCCAAATTTAAAAATGATGATGGGGCTATGAGATAAAGGTATAAGTGAAATTAACATAAGGGAATGTACAACGCGTAGGAAGGTAAATCGCATAATTTAGCCGATAACTGTGAAAACTATACCTTACAGAAGACATCATAAACCATCCGTAAATTAAACAGTCATCATAGCGCACATATGATAAACAGAAAATTTCAAAAATATGTTCAAATGGAACTTGTACAAAATTCAAAGTTCCGCATTATTAATACAAGTTTTACGAGCGTGTTTAAAACTGCCTATCTCCGACGACGATATTCCTCTGGTGGAGATTAGAAACCCTCCTGTAGCTTCAACGTTTTACTAATCTACTAATAATGGGTGACTTCAATTCACCCAAGGTAAACTTGGCATCGGTTTCTAACCAGAGTCGTAAAATCGGGATCACGACTTCTCTATCGCTTTTGATGTGGTGGAGAACGTGGATACGGCATGTCGACTGCCGACCCGGCATCACTGTGATAAGATTCCCTCTCTACTGGACTTAATGAGTGCCATCTGGTAGACAGAGTGATCGTCAGACCGCCACTTGAATAGAGTGATCACTCTCTGCCCAACTTTTATCTCATTTACTACCGACTACAACAAACAAGGAAACAGTCTGCAATTCGAACTTGTAATCAAGCTGATCTTAGTGGCTTGAAAAGCTATCTAGAATAACTTCTTCCTGGCTGTGGTATTGTGGACCAGAACCACCATGCGCTTCAAGGCATATCCCAGAAAACAAGTGGCCGACTCGGCCGAATAGGCCAGAAATAGCCTGGTTGTCGAGCTGTCGTTTCTGCTGCACTCACTGACCAAAGATTATATATTTCAGTGAATAGAACATTATTGAGGGACCAATTTCATCGTTGAATTATGAGCATGAGTAACCTAAGATTGGTATGCTCCACCACAGTAGATATATCTGACTTCAAATTAGGTGGTTGTCGTTTAGGTGTAAATTTTGCTCATCGAGCCTAGTTGGATAGCTCTGTTCTATCGGATTCTCACATGTGTAATGTAGCGTGCTGACGACATCTTTGTTTACGGTTATGTAAGTTGTGCTCATGATTTGGTTGCACGCCTACTCGGACTCAACACTGCCAAATCTTGCCAAAGTCGGGCCGACTCCCGACCAAAGCTGGCGTGTTTTATGGGGATTCAGAAAGCAGACGACTTATTCGTACTGCGCAAACCATACAGTTACTCTTATCGCGAAAATACGTCGTCTTCTCGATGACCGTTCCAATTTATGTGCGAAGCATAAGCTTACGGGAAACTCGGAGGACCTAGGTGCGTTCCATATTGTTCGAAATAGGTGTAGGCGGGAAATCCGTGAACACACCAAACTCGTACAAGAAAAGACCTTCCTCAGATCCCGTGATAACAAAACCCTTTTATTGAAGCGTATGTGATGAGTGGAAAAGAATACACCTGACTCTTTCTTCACGACTGCCGAACGAGGAAACTTTGTCTGACTCCATAGTTGTGCCCACGTTATTTAGGGAGTACTGATCGGCAATCTGCAACGTTGCACCGCCAAAATGGCACCCTAGCCGGCCACAGAAGAACTTCCGGCAACCACTCTTTTCCACGGAGTCTTTTGTATTTAATTTTAAAGACCCTCTACCCAAGGTTAATTCAAACAGTGCCATGGGTCCCGACAAGACCCATCCCAGAAGCCCCAAACTAGCAGCTGGTAGTCTGGCAGAACCTGTTTATAAACCGCTTAAACGGATAATCCGGACTGGCATTCCCCTTAATGCATGGATGGATTCGACGGTCACACCCATCCTTGAAGGGGTTACTAGTATTTCCGGGCTAGGCATCGGCCAATCGGCATTGCTGGC
>LOND01000772.1:70105-81342 GCA_014220965.1 Paragonimus kellicotti | reverse complement strand
TTCTGACCACGTATGGTTCAGCGCATAATCACGTGGCGGAGAAGTGTTGCCCAGTGAAATGGAAGGTGGAGGGAAGAGATCTACCAGAGGTGAACGTGGAATTACGCGCACATTTTATCGGGTACTTCCGTTGAAATGTTTTGAAATGAGGTCGTCATACCTGGACCGTAACTGGACCATTAATGTCAACGGAAGCATCCATGACTGAAGTAGCATTGATGTATTGAGGAACGTCGGCGTCAGTCAGGCACCGCCTGCATGACATATGCAGCAGACAGATCGTGAGACGTAGTTCGTGCATCAAATGTCCCATGGGAGGCAACCTTTTGGTATGCTACTTTAGAGTGAATCCATGATAAGTTGTTTCGGTTGCATGCAACGTGGGATAAACTGGCAATAACAATGTACTATATCGTTAAAGTTTCAAAGCTGTTTAACGGAAGTTGTCTTGAGTAGGTCGGTTGTAGTACTCAATTCAACTAACAAAATTTTTGTACCGGATACATAGGTAATGTGACCTACGAATCCACATACTAGCTTCTTGGGGTTCTCATTTGTCTGCATTGTCAGCTATTTCACGTTGAGCCAACCAAGCAAAAAAGAAACGAGGATGTCATTATATGTCATTGATATGTTGTAGAGATAGAGGTGGACGAAAACCAAGCTGCAACACGTTACACACACCGAGTGCTTGATGGGTTGTACAGAGTTAATGAGGCGAAGTGGCATTAGAAGATATGACGACGACTGAATTTTGGATATCCATCTTATCTAAACTGACGTGGTGATAGACGAGGACTGAGTCAATATTACTGAGTTCACTTTTGTCATTTTAAATGGCTGTCTGATCCTTTATGTTGGAACATGATATCTTTTACAAAATATGGCTCTGTTGGGTCACCATCATCGCTGCATGGGCACCAGCCACATATTGTTTTGGGGACCTCTTGAAGTGGGGAAGTTATTGACCTTTGAAAGAACGGATAATTCGACGTCTGAGCACGTGTTCGAACAGCGCTTCAGCTAACCTGTTTTCATCCGAGGTAAACGCATTGGTCGGCAAAAACTCATACTACTATTCTCCCTTGTTTGACGGGAACGGGTTGAATAGACGGAAACTGATTCGCACGTGGATATGCTAAACTGTGGAAACGGTGAAATTAAAACGGTGTTGGGTTTGGGATAGCTGCTTGAATAATCCGATAACTGATGACTTTAATGTATACCTGAGTGTCACCGACGATGAGTTGTGTTGAGAGTTGACTACTTTTCGTCAACATGCATCGACTATTAGACTGAAGGTTCGAGGAAAGTCAGTCCATGAAATAGCAAAGGGTACGGTCGGCCATGTGAAACGTTAGCGGAACGCTCGTCGGATTCCTGAGTGAATGAGCTTTTTCCGTAGGTGGGAATAGGTGTAACGTTAGTGGTACAAATCTGACAGTGATAGTGAATACTCACCCCGCCTGAGAGTCGGGAACCGTGATGGGTTCTACTTAGGTGTCAACCACGAACCTGGTCCTACCACTCATCTAGGTTGCGTGGAAGAAGCAAATGCTAGGAACGGTCCGGCCAAGGGTTATCGACAGCATAAGACGGCTGGGGCGACCGGCTGGTTAAAGTAGTTACAGGATGTAACGCGATTTTTTGACAGGAAACGTAACCTGTCACGACACTTGCATTACTCATCACTTCAGGCCAGTTTTCATTTAAAATCCGTTTTGGAAACTCGCGCTGAAACATGTTTCGGGAAGTTCGTTGAACATTCCACGTATTCGAACTTATCGCAAAAGCTCGTACTTTCCCTCTGCTGTGAATCGTTCGAGGACTATTGATTACCATTCAATGAAGCTTTTCTTGTAGTCTATTTGACTGAGGATATTAGGTAAAATATCGCATCGTTCCTACAAGTCTTCTGGTAATTCATCACTCGCTTAACCACATTCGTTAAGGTATTGGTTGAATTTGTTTATCCAGATAATCGCATGAAAATTCAGCTGGTGTTAGAAATTAACTGGAAGACTTTCATACAATGTTTTCCGCTCACTACACAAACGCAACCCGTATTTTATCTTAATCTTGAAGTGTGACTACTCTCAGAAACTTCGAGTTGAATGTCATTCACATTATCAGACTTTATAGATGGCCACTTTCCGAAATAAGCACTTGGCTCGAGTTTCGCCTTTTTTCAAAGCTTATCCGTACTCTAAAACATTACTGATCAGGTTTGACGTCTTAATCACTGAGTTATTGACGAGAGTTAACAGGACAGTTACTGCGGTTTCTCTGAAGACAGTCGACTACATTGCCCAATAGTCACAAAACGAAGTGTCCGAGCGTTCAGATCTGATAATTCTGTACAAGGTTTGCTTTATTCTCATGGTTTTTTAAAGGTTAAGCATCAGTGAGAACCACCGATATATTGTTATCTATGATGGCGATTTCTGTCGTGCATGTTAAAAAGGGTTTGACGCGTTAGTCAACACATTTGCCTCAAGAAAGCGTGGCCGGAGTTTTAATCCCGACCCCACAAGGGGTGTGCACTGCTGACGAGTTCCAGCGTGAGAAAAACTTCCTTCTAGCGCTTCTTTTCGAAAGCTAACTGAAAAGTCCACTTGGATGCAAAATATGAGATCACTTGTGAGAGATGTTCAACGTCAAATCAACCAGTTCCTTGATCAATCGACAGTCTTACAGGTCTATGTTGTGTGCATATGAAATCACACTGATGTGATTATTGCATAATCTAGTCCAGGCTTTTATAGCTGAAAGAATCAATACATTAAGTTTGTAGCACTACCATCACAGATTATTGGAAATATAATAATTAAATTTGAATGGGATATTTGAAAGACATTGGCTGTTCGGCGATTTACTTTCTAACACTCTCGTCAGTGTCAGTTGTTAGTAGAGTTCATGGAAGAAGCAATTGTTGAATGTAACTTTATGTTAACTCACAAGCATACTAGTCGTGAACGATCATCCCTAAGATGTGAACTAGACTTTTGACCAATAGACTGTTCACTTCTTTCAGTAGGCAATAAAATGTGATTTGAACACCCCTGCGTCTCGTAGCAGGCGTGGGTAACCAGTTCTCAACCATTCCCACTCATTCTCGCCCCGGGATCATGGTTTCAAGTATTCTTTCTGCTGACAATGTCAGTGCTCCCAAACATACAATAAACAAACATATACAATGGCTGATGGTGAGCGTTGAAGTTAGTCTTTTTACTGAAGCTGAGTGCTGACTATCACTTCGCGGTTTTTAGCAAACTTGGGTACTTAAAATGTGTAATGAGAGAACAGAGATCTAGTAAGTATTCTTTCTTGTAAAGTCTAACGTGAACGCATTCCCGTCTGAAAATGAGGTTTAAGGCCGTGATCAAAAATGCAAAGCATGATGTAAGCGGTTTGTTAAAATATTTTAACAGCTAACGGTTTCTCAGGGGCCAGCTTTCATCCACTTAGTAGAATTTTCGCCATCAATGTTGCTTGATATCAGTGAGTACTTATGTATTGGAAATATACAATAAGGAATATTTGGTCATTTCAATGAAGAGGAAGAGCAGTTCACTTAACCATACATTTTTGGTGTAGCGAACACACCGGTAAAACAGCCAAATGAAACAATGATCATAACTTACGTCATATTAAATATGACTTCATGTTTTAGGAGCACAAGATATTTGATAACAGGATTGGTTTTGATCAGAAAAGTTTGTCCAGAATTATTTAGTTTGAAAAAGGAGAGAAATGTTCTTTTCAAACGGCCTTGTCTCCGTGCATCTCAAATGGATCAACCATGGAAGTGAGATGTGGCTATAGGATAATTTCTACCGATGGAATTCAAATGTGTGGGAAACGGTTGTGACGTGCTCCACGACTTCACTTTTGCTCCCAGTTGCGCCTTTGAAATAGCCTGAAATAGCAGAAAACTTTTTCTTATACAAATCAAATCAACATAAAAACGAATTATCAGTAAATGTGTTTTACATGCAACGTGAATCTAAATTCGAAGGCAAATATCACCCCTCAGTATTATATTCTTCAGCGGTATCTCTGTGGTAAGAAGAACACTGCCTAGGAAACGGACTAAAATCGAAGGTGTAACGGTGTTGATAAAGTTTCGTTAGTTAGGTTGTGAGATAGAGTGGATAACACGGATGGACAAATCAAGCTGTAATATCCATATTTAGATACTTGTTATCATTACTAGTACACGACAAATATGCCTCACAAGTCTCTTGAATGAAGGTAATATCTCGCTCTGCCATACAACTCCTCGCAAGCCTCTGTCAAAGTGACTGAGTCCTTGAACACATCAGACTGTTGAAATATCATTAAAAGCAAATGATATTTAAAGATTTTTAACGAAGCTTCCTGTTTAACAGTTAACTGTGGAAGTCATATGTAGTTTACAACTCAACACGCACCATTTGTTATCGTTTTGGTTTTAAGCATTGGTTTCTTTCTGGTTACAAATTAGGCCACTGTTTTTGCCGCAGGCAATTTTCACCCGTATTATCTCACTGTATTCATCTGAGCCTCGTCTCGAAGTTACCAAACTTCTGACCCCTGACTACTGAGCACGGGACCCGGGGTTGGTGATAATGTGTCCATAATAGTTCCGCAGGTTTGGAAAAATTTCTATCATTACCTTCCTGTTTCAGGTTTCTTCTGTATCAGCCTCATGCTTGTATTACAACGAACTAATTTGTGGCAAATTTTGCTAATGACGCCGTCTCTGGCTGTCAACATTCAAAGATATTTTCCACCCCTGTCATGTCAAACTGTCGCACGGAATTTGTCGTTTGATCTAACACATATTCACTATCTCATGCAGTTTGTGTGCAGTGGTGTTACGTTCTCCTTTAATTAAAAAGGCAGGCTACCAGAATCCCAAAATACCAGCTGTAAACAATCCTTCCAGGATCTCAGTTAGTCAAATATTTAGATGTTACATTGGGTCACAACTTGACATGCTTCCTTCCTGTTAACAGTGTTTTCACTGAAGTGGGAAAACTCGAGTTTGACGTTTCCGTCCTCATTTCGTCTCCAGACTCATTCAATCTCAACATGCGTTTTGAATGCATACTTATTCCCCTTTTGATTTTATTGTTCTCCAGTCATTTTCCATGGATTTTTTATCAATGATTTTGAGTCCATTTGTAGATCCAAGAAACTGACTGAGGCAGTGCTTCCTCTTGAAATCTCACTAAATTTATTGTTTTTGCGTATTCAAATCCGGCAGTCATATATCCGTAGTAAGTTGTTCGATGCCGAGCATCCTGTTCACTGCAATCCTTCGGAATAAATATCCGCAGCCTCAAACCGGTCACATTTCCAGTCCATGTGTACCCCACCCAGGCATACGGTACTTCTGTTATTTCTTGCCCAGTGCTGTTTCTATTTATAGTATTCTTGCCAATTTTGTGAATAACTGAACGACCAGTCGAAATAGTGGCCTAAATATTTTGTCTGTTAAAACGGCGGTTGTGTAAATGGTGAAGATTCGCCTTCAGGGTGCTCAGAGGAGTTGTTGACTTGACTTTACCAGAAGAAATATCCTTTGTTTACTGCAGTTGTCACTGTGCATATTTTTGTAACCGAAACACAGGAGATCTTGAGCCCCCAAGACCCGTGTAGGGTAGCCGGGATGCGTTATTGTTGGGCGCATATACATAATAATATGACAGACTGCTACAAGGATGCCATGTTTTTCTGACAGCTCCACTTCAACTGCCATCGAAACGAAGTACTGAACACAATAAGAAGGTACTTAAAAACATGGAACTATAATGCACACATCATCTCTACAGTTTTATGAAACCGTCAAGGTCACCATAACTCAAGCACAGGACTGCAGAGATGACAACTGTCAATTTGCTTCAAGAATGCAAACGACTACCTTCGCACTCGATGAAGCATGTGCACGTAATATTTTCTGGCTTCTGTGTATTATCTAGGAATAATAATTTTTAAAAGTGTAGCGATTCACTGTTGTTATAATAAAGCACGAGTCCCCAGGACACAACATCTGTGTGAACTAACCTCTGCTAGTTTTTGGTTAGTTAAGAATAACCCTTTCATTTCTGTTAGCATATGCCGAAATTTTTATTACTGTTTATTGGCAAATCGCATCTTTAGCCATTGATGGCTACAATTATGAAACTTTCCAGTTAAGGTGATTGCGGATAACACCTAGGGCACATTACAAGAAATCGAATTATCTAAAATTAAAGTTCGCAAGGACAAAAAAGATACACGGCATTATCCGTCCCTCGACGTGAGAAAAACGAGCATATTAACCCTCAAATCAACCAAGAACACAGTTTCCAGGTATATCACGTGCACAATCTACAGATGCTAATTATACATAAATGTGATGACAGTAAAGATCGCATGAGAAAGATATCAAATGTTAACTTAAACCAATCCAAGTGAGTCGTCATGTCCAGTCCATTTCTCAAAGTGACGTACACTTGTTACGCACAGATGAAGTTTGTGGACTCTTGACCATAGAAAGTTTGTCTAACGTTGTAATAACCAGCAATAAACGCAAAACGTTTTCCAGAGGTGGTGAATCAACGTCAGGATGGCAGAAATAATCTGTTAATAGGTGTCGGACATGCATCGTGAGTAATGTTGAATAAGTTTAACCTATTAAGCGGAGTAGGTAAAACTAGGAAACGTTTGCAGTGATCTGCAATCACGGAACAAAAACAGGGATAAAAAGTGCTGCGCCTACCGTAAGCACGATACCGTTGGAACGCTAGGATTAGTTTCTGCTTCAAAAAACAAGGCACACGCACAAAATATATAATTGGATAATGAGGTTCTATAAAGTCTGTCGTACTGTGAAACTTGGCGACGTGAAATATTGTGTCCTCAACTAAGTACGTTTGCCAAGGACAAATGGACTAAGGATTTCGAGTTTGCAAGCGACATTCATCTACATCTAAGGGCCACTGCGAACTGGCTTACAGGATAAAAGTACAATCTGTATCAAACTAGTCTAGAGATGAACCGAAGTGTTGTACGTGAAAGCTTTTTATTGCAGTGAAATTTACCCAAAATCCATGAAAGGATAACTTCGGTTGAATAGTGCACGCTAACGAAGCTGGCACATCTCACAATGACAATGCGTGGCAAGCCGGTGTTATCACAATTATAATGAAGATTGATATTTTCAGGTAAGTCAACACCAAACAACTAATCAATAATGATCAGAGCGGAAGACTTTTGGGAAAAAGAAGCAATATGTATGGGGTGAGTAATCTGCAAGGCCAAACAAACTATGCGTAGCGAGTATTCAGAGAACTACTTCAAAAAAATAAGTTGTACAACTTTTCAAAAGAATAAATTACAGTAAAAAACACCTAAATTAACCGCATCCTGTATACATACACGATAAAGCTGGAGACTCGATTGTTCGTTGCATTAACCGGAGAATACAGAAAACATGCAGAATAATGGGCTGATCTTGAAATAACTAACATTGTACGTACAATTCCTTTTCTAGTATATCTGAACTAAAAACCCGTAGAAATTTGAGAGGGTTAAAATATGTCAATTTCAAAAGATAACACTTGACGGAAATTTCAACAAATTGCACGATATTTATGTTCCACATCATTCGATGTCCTCTTGGCTTTGTGAACCTGCTAATACGGGGCAGGTGTCCGCATCTACCTATATCATGATCTTGTTTCAGAACTTATTGAAAAAGCCATATCAAATTGATTATATTTGTGTGTAGTGTTAGAAATTCGCCATTTGTTGAACTATGGAATTAAATAAACTACACTCAACTGATTCCTCGAAACGGTCGGTTTGGTTGGTTTATTCTACCCTCACTGTGGAGCCATACTGCACCAGTTTGCAAGAATATTTCACGATTGCCTATCAAATTTGAACATTGAACTTCATATCGATAATCAGTCAGATTACTGAATATAATAGAGTTTACTGCATTTTATTAAAAGTTGATTTGCTGGAGATCCAATAAATTGTACAATTTATTGTCTCAATGGTTCGTTGTAAGCTTGATCCTACGCAAAGTGAGTGATTATCCAGGAGAAGGCTGAGGTTGTGCTTGTAGTTTTGTTTGGTTCTCAGTATTTCGAACGACTTTGCACGGGTTCATTTCTCTTTCTATCACTAATTCGTCGAAATTGAATAATGCTTGAAACTAACCAGTGTGTGCAACGATAGTACTTCTATTCACACTTACTTGTGTCAGCGGTTGGTGTCGATGTACTTGAACGCTGGCTACGACAGACGAACTTTTGGTGGTTGGACCTGCAGGAACTCCATGTTGGACTGTGTGTGCGGTGCTAGTTTTCGTGGTAAGACTGCGAAGTGGGTATGCGTTTACGGATGGCTTCTGCTGCCACACCCGCATTATCGGACCTTCCAAAAGTTAAATCACACTGGAACTCCGGTCCATTTTTGGTCAGGTCGCTTAATGGAATTGAGTAGTTCACTGGTAATTCCATGACGCAATTTTCCTAGTGACAAAAATGGTAGAAACTAGTCCAGCGTAAACTGCGCGTGTAATTTTCGTAAGCTGAGATTTATCAATGTGTCGGGGTAAAAATAAACGGGTGAAAGACAAGGTCAAATTTCGTTACAAATCACAAACAGACCTTTAATAATTAAACCGATTACTTCGGATGGAGGAACTATGAATGGTTTACATGTAAATATTTGAGGATGAGAGCGTAGCGTACATCGAACAGTTAAATTCGGCTCTGTTTTTAGTGAGCAGCATTCATAGGTGGTGAGTGTGTTTATTACAGTTGGTCTGCAGTGTACAACCGGCCCGCTATTTGACGTCAGATATTTTCTGTTAATGTTGCATGAATTCTCTTCAACGCAGACCACGACAGTAGCACCGGTTGCATTTGATGTTATCGGAAATTAGACGCAGTTATTGCGTTTATATTCAGAGGGTTCGGGGTTAGAGACCTAGTGAGACACTGTGTCTGATTGTTCACCGCAAGTACACGATTCAGATGCCGAGTGAACAGTGGCACAAGTCATCGTTATACTTCTCTGACTCATTTTCTATTCTCATAATTTGTGGTTCGTTTGAAGAAAAGCAACCAACCACTACCGTTCTGCAAAGGTCCGAAAGAGGTGCTAGCAGTGGGTTGATGAGCAGCCTGTTTCACATGGTTGAGAACTTTGTGCACGTGGGTACCGTGGATTTGAACCCAAAATATGCGACCTTGTTTCAGAATGCTTTGGTTGATTAAACCCATTCGCGCATATCGCGGTTTCTAGGGGATTTCCACAGCGTGCTGTGTTGTGACCATTATTTTAAATCGTGTTTTATATCGTGAGTTTGGTTTCGTGATGTATCTGAAGCCAAGGAGATCAAAGTTTACAAAAATGTTTTGCAACTTATTTTCATCGTCATTCGTTAGTTATACAACACTCTTCGATGTGAGGAAGGTCACGTTTTGCGGGAAATGCTGTGATAGATAAGCACCTGTGTCATCAGTTTGCTCAAGTGTTTGCTCCCAGTTGGATGGGCAGTTGTGCAACAACTATCTCAAATAGTCTCCGCTTTCAGAAGGGAACATTTCAGCAGGCTGACCTTCCGTTTTATCACATCAAACGACTTGAACAGTTTATAATCCGAGTCTGCTTATTATTGGCCTCTAATTTACTTATAGAGTGAAGTATGCAGTTTTTAGCTGTTGAAAACATATAAGTTAACATCATGCAGTTTGGCTGAACTTAATCTCGACCATGCAAACTTGTAGTCAGCCTTACTTACACCGCTGTTCATTCATTTGTTCAAATGGAGGCAGAAACATTCACTAAACTTTTCAACTTTATTTCGTTATTCAGATATCCCATATTTAAACGGTACGTAAGAAAGTATGTATATTAACTGATCAATATCAATGTTGGCTCCTGGACAAACCTCAAACGTAGTGGGTCTCGTCGTCATAGTGACTTACAAACGATCGTATAGATGAACGCAGTCTGAAGATATCAATTTTTAAACCAACCCAAAAGATTTGAAGGCTGAGGTTTGAAGCTGTTATGTAACAAGCATTCTAACTAACAGTGTAGAGTGATATTAACGTGTATTACATCCATCGGTTAGAAATAATATATGCCACAAGCCATTCAATTTGTCTTACACGAATTCACTCACTCAGTGTTCCCATATCATATCATGAAAAGTTGGTTAATTCGAATGGACGGTCTAAAAAGTTGTTTTCGAGTTTGCGCCCATTTGTGCTGTGCGATAGTTACAATGCGTTCTTGAACAAGCGGAAATGTGGGACGACTTAGGGTACAACGTTTCCAAATCCTATCTGAAGGGTGCAGTTACGTTTACAAGTAGTTTAAACAGGTCTTGTGGATTCTGATTTCAGTCGGACCGTAATCAATGTAAGCAGTCCTCGACGTCCAATTTTCTGCTTACTGGACCAAACTCAGAACTAGATGCCAGTAATAAATGTTTAATCCCAACACAATCCATTGAACGGTGTACCATAGTATTCTTTCGCATTTCATAGGATAGGGGGCAAATCCAGTCTAGTTTCGGTCCAATGCTTTCCATCCGATAAAAGTGTTTCAAAATACTTTAACATAATGGGTTAGTCACTGCTTTGAAGTCTGTCTAAAATGTGGTGATGCATAATAGTGCATTGGATTCAGCAGCATATCTTCCAATAACCAAAAGATTATGACTGTGGACAACACGACTTGGAACTTTTTGCTGTCTAAAATAAAAAGCTCATTACTTTGTTGTCTGGTTGGTATAGGAGTAAGGTTCCAATGTCAGGTATGACATAAGAAGAATTGCCACGGATTGTAACAAAAGAAGGTCAAAACGAATCACTCCTAAACGTTCACACAAAGATGTATGACCAGAAAATTACTACACTAGTAGTAGTCAGGTTACAGTCGACTTTCATCATTAAAATCGACATAAATAGAGAAGTGGACAACATGAGATAACAGCTGAGTAGAGCTGCAATATAATTCCATTTCTTAGTCACTCTGTATACGTGCAGTATTTCAAACATAGAATTTCACGTTTCTTCATTTATTTGGTAATGAGAAACCTACCAAGCTGGAAAAGTTAGCAAAATTACATGACGACCAGCAGACAGATTCTTCAAAACTCTTCTGAACTGCCAATGGTATGGTTCGCAAAACCTATCTAAAGCGTTGGCAGATCGTCGTTGATCGATACCTATCACTATGTT
>LOND01000772.1:10225-24862 GCA_014220965.1 Paragonimus kellicotti | reverse complement strand
TCCTCCACAGTCATGCATGATTCGTGGCTATCAATCAACGAAGTTACAAGTCACGGAAACACATGTATATCTCAACTATTTAAAGGTTGCCAAATTGTATGTTTATTGATAAACTAATTTTTCACTCAATTAAACAACGATTTCAGTAATTTCAGCGATTTAACGACTAGTACACTGATTCGATTCAGAGGCCAAAAATATCCCGATCTATCCGGCTTCATTTGCTTGGTGTCAAGCGAACGTCTGTTGATCTGAAGTGCAATCACTGAAAAAAAGGGTATAGCATGCAGTGCGATCACCTCCGTCCACAAATCTTAACTCCCACGCGACGTGACAGTTGCCCTATCAGTACCACCGTGCCTGTTCACATCACCTTGTGAGTGTAAATTCACTGCAAACCACCAACATCAAAGTTAGTGTGTTTTCGTAGGTATCGCAGTCTTAGTTGTGACTCTATATTGAATCCGCGCCATCTCTACTGCTATAGGCTATATTCACTAGGATAACAATGTTTTAGCTGTCACCGTTGGGAACGCCGCCCAACCGTTCTGACGCTTGTTTGAAGTTTCCGTCGACATTCGTCCTCTCTGGCGGTTGCCGTGCGGTTGTGCTTGAGGTTCTCTCACGTCCAACTCCCTAGCGCCTTTAACTGTTGCGTTGAAGTCTGCTTGTGAACGGTGAGTAAATCAATAAATAAAGTTTGTTTGCAGATCCATCGTCTTCTCACTACGACTTCCGTTCCGCGTTAACGTAAGGCTGGGGAAACCTTGGGCGTACGAAACTAGGAACTAGCATCGCGATAGGCACCTGTCTTGTGGATAACAGTTAATAATAAGAGCAGAGTAGGGTTACTTAAATGATGGGTTTTTTGGTTAATGAGAACCAAGTAATGCCTTGAAGTGAACTATAGAAGCGCCGCTATCGACCTCAGAAGGAACACTGTTCCGAAGGTTAATATCACTGCGAGAAAAGAACTGCTGCCCAAGAAAGGTTCGAGGACTAGGATAGAAAAGCTTCCTGTTATGTCTTCACTGGCTGTCATTATCCGCTATAATGAAGAAGTGTTCAGCGAAACCTACTCTGGAGAAGGGGTGTTTGAGAAGTGCTGGAAGTATTTTTCCCGAAGGTTATTGATGTAGATCAGAAATAACAGAGGACCTAGCACTGACCCTTGAGGAACTCCCGCAGAAATGAAAGAGGGAGATGAGAGATCTGATCCGGTTTTTACTCTAAAAGTTCTAATATTGAGAAGAAGCATTCCAGCAAAGAACCTGTCCTCGAATACCATAGGCTTCAGTTTGTGTTTCAGAGGGCCGTGTGGGACACGGTCGAAAGCCTTGGCAAAGTCAAAAAAGATAGCATCTGAGATGAGGCCATTGTCTTGGCCTCCGTCAGACTATCCATGAAAATGAGCATATTGGTTATGTATGACCGGCTGGAGGGAAACCATGCTGGGTAAGAGGAAGAAGGTGGTTGGGAAAAAAATGGTTGAGGATGGCGCGCCCGATCAGCGTTCTATTATCTTGCATGGAATGCTAGTAAAGCTAACTGGCTGATAGCTAGCTGAAGATTGCCGGCCGCCCGCTCCAAATATGGATGTGACCGCCACCTCTTTCCATGCGCTAGGGAGAATGCCAGTCTGAAGTGTCTGTCTAAACAGCTTATAAAGGGGTTCTGCCAGACTAGCAGCTGCTTCCTTGAGAATCCTGGGATGGATCTTGTCAGGACCCATTGCACTGTATGAATTAACACTGAATAAAGGGTTTCAGAATATAGCACAGAAAACTTAGCGGTAATTAGTGGTTTTCCGGAAATTCTGCAGCGGTAGGACGGGGTGCCAATCCGGCGGTGAGACGTTGTAGACTGCCGAATAGTATTCTCTGAATAACTCGGCCACAACTAGTGGGTCAGATGAGGTTTCCCCGTCGGACAGTCGCAAAGAAAGAGCCGAGGGTTTATTCTTTCTTAGTCGTCGCATATGCTTAAATAAGAAATTCTTGTTCCCGCGAGCTCTGAGGAGGACCTTTTCTTGTACGAGTTCGGTGTGTTCATGGGTTGCCCGCCCACACCTATTTCGGACAACGTGGAACGCGCGTACGTTCTCCGGGTTTCTCGTAAGCTTATGCGTCGCGAATAGTTGAGAACGTTCATCGAGGAGGCGACGTATTCTGTGCGGAAGAGGTTGCCGGTAAGAGAAAGTGCACAGTTTGCGCGGTACAAATAAGTCGTCTGCTTTCTCGATCGCGCCTTTAAATGTGTAGTTGTTCTGGTCCACTGAGTCATAATCAAGAAGAATTGATCCTAGGTAGCTTCTGAGGCCGCTAAACTCAACCTGATTAAAATTTCGAAATGTTGACTGTTTAACTGATTGTTGTAACCAGTAACAGATAAGATCAAAGGTGAGCAGAGAGTGGTCACTGTGACCAAGTGGTGGCTTGATGATCACTCTGTCTACCAGGTGGCTCTCATTAGTGATGACTAGGTCGAGCAGAGAGGGAGTCTGACCAGGACGATGCCGCGTCGGGGCGTTGACATGCTGTGTCCACGCTCTCCGTCGTATCAACGTCAGTAAGGAAGTCGAGAATCCGCTTTCACATACCTGGTGAGAGCTCTGATGTCGTTTATCTTGTGGCATTAAGTCACTAATAATAAGTGCTGTAAGTGTGGTAGCCCTAGGAAGTTGCCTAGGTTTACAAGAAGAGTGTGGTCGTCGGAGACGTCGGATGAGGGAGAACGATAAATAACCCCCACTAGGAGTGAGTCGTGGCCACGCAACGCCAGTCGAAGCCACAGAGCGTCACATTTATCAGAGGAGTGAAATCCACCGATAACCGTGGGTGTTGGGAGACAGTGGTGAAAGAAAATCGCAGAACCCCCATTCTCCTCTGGTGAGTCAGCCCCGATAAACTGAATACCCCGGGACACTCCCTTCACTGTCCCTGAGTCACCCTCAAGCCAAGTCTCTGTGAAGGCAAGTATTTGAGGCTGGGTGCAATGAATTAACTGTCTGATTTCTGGTAAATTATTGAGCAGACTCAGCCAGCTCGTACACGTGCACTTAAGAGCTACTTCTTCATTGGACTATGTGAGAAAAGAGGAGGAAAGTGCGGGGAATAGTGTTGTATCGTTGATGAATACGACCTCAAGCTATCCCGACTGATTGCAAAAGACTCAGCAACGAGGCACGACAAAAGTGTCTTGTATATTTGTCAAAGGGCATTATATATGAAATCAACACAGTAATTGGCTTCAGCAGCTTGGCTTCAGTAGCTTGGCTTCGGCCTTGACCGACGGCTGTGTTGATCACCCCATGACAGGTTCCAGGGTTGTTGTTGTCGCGGTCGGTTCATGCTTATGTCCCGTCGATGCACTTGTTTGACCTTTCGGTGAGCGCCGTGTTGCGCGTCACAACTGAGATCATTTTGTATCGAGCCTTTTCTGACAAATAGCTTGGGAAAGAAGACCCAAAACTGACGAAAGTGGTGGGCATTGGCCTCTTTCCGTACTGCCGAATGGTTCTGATGGCTCTCCTTCGGGCTGCGGGCGCAACATAACCGTTTGTGCTTATGTCAGCGTTTCTACAGGGCGTTTGACATGCATTCTCGGTGTCGCAATTTGCGACTTTGCACCCCTGCTAAATTCCGCTTTTTGGGAGGGTGTTTGGGAGTTTTCACCCACGGAAAATTTGACTTTCTTACCTGCTGGATGCAGGGTTTGAAGAGGAGCAATGTGCGCGGCTTGCTGGGACCACTGATAGAAGTATCCAATGGGGCGGGCCAACTAAGTGCTTTCTGTATCGCAGGAAGCGGTTCGAACGGGATCCTGTCGTTACTAATTCTTGGAAGAAAGAATTTTCTGCGGGGCCTTTTGGTGGCTTTTGGCTCAGGTAACTCGTAAAACGGCTTTTGTGTAGTTTCGGTATCTTCGACACTTGTGCCCGTGCTTGGGGCGTCGGTCATTGGAGTGGCGACTACGGAAACAGCGTCCCCGCTTTCCACCACTGGCACATAAGCCTGAGTGGATACTGGAGCAGAAACTACGACCTTAGTCTCCAGTTGTAGCTTCCGGTCCGCCATAATTTGTGACTTAGTTTAACCCGCTGCTCGCGCCTCGCCCTCTCTTGTCGACAGCGATCGAAAGACACGCCTTTCAGGAGGGCGTTGGCGGATTTCAAAGTCACTGTTTCTCCACAACCGTCTCAGGAGTGAGCGTGGCTGGCAAGGTTACCAAAAGGCCAAGGGACTTTTGGTTGTCTTAGCGCGTAGCCTGCTCGCGAGTACGAGGTTGGTAACGTCCGGGGAGAATGAAGAAACTGAGACTGACCTAGTTGGCCCAGTCCGCGAAGGCCTAGTGGGAAAACGGCCCTATTAAACAGCTCTCCTCTCTCTGAGACCTTTCATTTTATATTTGCTGCTGCCTCCTCTATATATGCAGTTGACAGGGCAACTGCCCCCTCCGTGAACACAACACCAGGAAAAGCGTTATGCATTCATTCGGAGACTGGAGTTCCAACTTCATTTCAGACAGAGTCCGTTGGAACTCCTCCACCCTACTCCCCATGGAAGAAATGGAAGGACATACGGTGCTAAGAAGAGCTCCGCATTTGCAGTCGCAGGTTTTCTGCGTCGCTCCACTTTTCGCGGTGCGTGCGTGACTAGTCAGCGGCAAAACGGCGCTCTGACTGTCGTCAAACCTGCAGCTCATGCAGATAAAATGAAGAGCTGAAGAAGCAAGCTGCTTGTACTGGTCTTCGTTGAGGCCAGTGCATTTGAAGTGATACCACTTCTGGCACTTGGTGACATTGCATACCGTTCTGTACGGACATTTTGCACCCGCAACGGCCGCAACTGCACAAAGCATCATTCTTTTTTTGAGTCTCAGCACTGCAAGATCAAACTCGGGTCATTGACAATTTGTGCACGCGTTTGTGACTGAGGCTGAACTCCCCCGGATCCGGTTAGCTTATCTGTTTCGATATCCAGCGGGCGCCTGCCAACCTGAAAATCCATAACTGAACATAGAGGGTAGCACTGCCCCTGGGGGTTGCAAGAAGTATTAAGAACAGAACAACATACCAATCTCGTATACTTAAAGTAAGAATCCAATTACACCGAGACGACCCCCAAAAGCGCGGGTAACACTACTTAGTGGCAAGTGGTTCATGTGGTCGACGATCCTGTATGGACAGAACATTTGCCCAAGGAAAATTCGAGGTCAAACCTTGTAGGGGAAAATACAAATGAATGGACATAAGTAGTCGGTGCAAAAAGCAGTCGCTGGGTAACTCAATATAGGCAACCCCTATCTAGGCAGAATAGGAGTACCAGGGATATCAGTCGCGCACACCAGGAGTGCATTGTCAAGTAGAACCGAGTCAACTCAGTGGTGTCCCGCTTATACAAGGAAAATTGACGTAGACTGTATAAAAGTAGAGCTGACTATGGAAACATGTGCAATACCCTATAAAATTTCCTCCACAGGGTAAGTGGAATGTGAACGCTCCATCAAAGCGAAGAGTTGTTAAGCACAATATTTCTTGAGAGCCGTTGGCCATCTGACCGCTCGGCCTGAATGAGTGCGAGGACAATCAAAATGGGTTTTCAGGTTGGACTGAAAAGTTGAGGGTCGTTCGTTCCACACTGGCCGACTGGACTGTTAGCCACCAGAAGTTGAACCGACCTCGAAAGCAAGAGGAGGAGACTGGTGAGGCTCGAATAACAAACTTTAAGCCCATGGATGGTCATTACTTCGTGGGTTCCATTGCGAACGGTCACAAGGAATTAGGCTCACTTAACCACACGCAATATTCCGCTGCATGGTTTTTGAAGAAGAGCCTTAACGGCGTCAACACGAGCGAAAACAAAATCACAAAAGTTCATATTAGAGTGCGTTTGTTATTTTTTGGTGTTCGGCCAGTTAGGCTGAGGCTGAATTTTCCACTTGGAAATCTTCGTCTGTTGCACGGAGATGGCAGCGTAGAAATTAGTTTGGCCAGCTTCTACATTGCAGAACAGTTCACCAGGGAGGCGAATTGTCGTGGTGTAAACCAGTTCTGCGTTGAAGCGACCAGTGTCCTGCTTAACAGTCGATCGAATTCCAAACATGACAAGGGTAAGTGATCGGTCCAACGCTGGGGGTCTAGTTGGGCTTTTGAGCGGCCTTCAGCTGACGATGAAAGCGTTCGACCAGATCGTTTGCCGCTGGATGTCATGCAGTGGCTTTGGTGCGTTCGACTCCGAGTAACTGGCTGAAGTCTGTGTGCGGCGCCGATTAAAATGGTGTGCCTCTATCAGTAGTTACAGTAGTTGGAACGCCACTGTTCTGGTATTTGTGTCGAGAAGGGGTATTGCCGCCAGCCATCTGGCACGACGGTTGGTGCACGTCTAGATACACCGAGGACCTTTTCGGTACGGCAACAGCCCGACTGTGCCAGTATGAATATGACAGAAACATGCGCCGTGGTCAACGAGTGTGTCAGGCGGCGTGATGGTGCGCCGATAGAATTTGGCTGCGTTGACAAGTCAAGGCAAACTCTCGTGTATTCTTGTATGTCCTTATACTTCCTTGGTCATAATAACGGGCTGAATTCAGCTTAACGGTGGCACAAATGCTAGTATGAAACGTGCGGTGGAGACTGTTAGAAGCACAGCGTCCGGAATTCATTGGCACACATGGACTAGAGCTGACTGTCACGTTATCACACGATTGAGTCATTACAGTTGGCTGGAAGCAAATCCCGACGTTTTAGCAAAGAATAGATGCGACAGTGTTGTAACGTCGGGTCGTTGTCTGGTTTTCGTACAAAATCCTTCAAATGAACGACGTTAATTCGGCGTAGGCCATTTAAAGTAATTCTGGATGAGGCGTCAGCAACGACGTTTCTATCTCCCGTGGTGTCCTGTACGTCTGCTGTGAACTGGGAATTGTAGTCCAACTGTCGAATTTCCCTTGGAGAATAACGGTCGGGCTTGGCGTTGAAAGAATAAATAAGTGGTTTGTGATCTGTTAGGACAGCAAAACGCCTGTCTTCCAACATGTGACGAAAGTGTTTAATGGCGAGAAAGATAGCCAGCAACTCGCGATCGAAGGTACTATAGCGCGTTTGAGCTTGCTGAAGCTTGCGGGAGAAAAATGATAACGGCTGGACTTGACCGTCACAATCTGCTGCGTAACCTTGCCGACGGCTTACTGTGATGCGCCGGTTTGCAAAAGAAGAATCGATTCTTCGTCTACACGCATGTTCGCCAAGGTCATCATCGGCGGCAACGCGTCTTCGGCTGCGGAAAATGCAATGCTATCTGGAAGCCGCGAAGCAAAAATTTTGGGGTTATCCTTCAACAACTCTTTAGGAGGTTTCAACAATCCCGATTAGAGCAAGATTGAAGGGCAGTAGTAAGTGCACAACGTCCAGAAACCGACGTAGGCTTTTCTGGGATTGTGGTGGTGGATAATCTTTAAGGGCAGCGATTTTCTCTGGTAAGGGTTCAATACCGTCACGAGTGATTCGGTGGCCCAAAAAATCTGTGGAGTTCTCCCCAAAAACACTTCATTGGCATTAGGTTTATGTCATAGTGATCAAAACATCCGAAAACTGCACGGAGGCGTGACATGTTGATGTGCGTCCTTGCTCGCTATGAGAATGTCGTCGACATATGCAGGTACAACGTACAGACCACGGAGGGCTTGGTCAATGAATCTCTGACAGGTCCGACCTGCACTTCGCAAACCAAATGGTATGCGGAAAGCCTGATGCAGTCCAAACGGGATGACGATCACCATCTTCCCTGCGTCTTCTGCTGTTACGGGGATCTGGTGATATGCCCGAACTAAATCAAGCTTTGAGAAAATGGTCATACCGTGCAGACCGATGGAAAAATCGTGAATGTGAGGAATTGGGTACCTGTCAGGGACGGTGGCATTGTTTAAAGCGCGATAATCACCACACGGACGCCAGTCGCCAGGTGAAGTTTTAGGTACCATATGCAAGAATGAACCCAATGAGTACTGGGGAGCTGAATGACGCTGAATCGTGAGAGTCCCGAATTCAGCGGAGTCGAGTTTGAGTCTCCCTGGTGGTAACCGGCGGGATAAAGCGACCGTAGGTGGTCTTTTGGTGGTGAGATGGTGGTAAACGTGTTTTTCTTGTGATAGTGAGCTTGATGGATTGATAACGCTTGGGAATTGTCAAAGCAATGAAATTGACAACATAAACCAAGGCCAGGAGTGAGTAGTTTCTCTCCGTAGGTCTGTATGGCGGTGCGGTTAGCAGCTTGTAGGTATACGACACTGGTTTGAGGTTATGCTTGTCACCAGTGGGTGGAATAACACTGACCTCGGCACTACTCTCAATGAAGAAATTAAGGGACGTTGAATCGTCGAATACATGAGGCGAGTGACATGTTACGGGACAGTGGCAGCCGTCACCATTACTGGCTGGCCTAATTGTTTCCCGTCTGAGTCTGACAATTCCGGAAGAAACAAGTCTGCTTGCAACGGCCAGCATGCGTGCCAGGCTGACAGTGGTAATATCGTGCATTACCGAAAATGTCGTCCGCGCAACCTACTCTGTGATCAAGAGTTCGAGCGCGATAGTGGTTATCTGTCTGGTAGCATTTTGGTTGAATTGGCTGACTGCAGGGACATTTATGAGAACTTTTCTTCCATGTTTGAAACATTCTGTTAGGAGGCGTCGCGGCCGCAAGACGCTTGCAATTGGACTACATGATGAGGGGCGCCACTGCGTGCACTTGGCAAGTCAACTCCACTAGCTTTGTCCTCGATGTGTTCTCCTGTAAAACAGCTAATGTGTTACCAAGCTCGCTTTGGAGCTCCTGAAGCCACAACTCGCGCAACACCAGCTGGTTGGCAGTCTCCTTGTTCGAAAACTGAGGTGTATGAGAAAGCAACTGCGATGGCGTGCGACCTTCCAAATCAACGCCGAAAAAGGGTTTGCGAAGGTTGTCTTTTTCAGAAACCGCCATCTTACTAAGAATGGTCGAATAGTTAACACTGCGGAGGTTCTTAGCTGAACACTTATGAATTACACCTGCAACTCTCGCGGCGGCGGCTCCGAGTGTATTTGAGACAGCATGGTTAAAAATAGTGCGTTGTGAAAGAACTCACCTAAAGTCAAGAATAACATTACTCTTTGCAAACAGCAACCCAGAATATCTGCTATCAAGCTCAGGAAGTTTAATCATGACAGTTTTATTTGAAACAATGGTTCCCTGTTCAATATCGGAGGATATGTTAATGAAGAGAGAAAAAAGGTGGGAGCAAATGTACCAGGATTTTTTAGAACTGTCGGAGAGTGACTGCAGGCAGAAACAAAATGCCCGCAATACATGTAACAAAAGTCAGTACACGTGCTCATCCAGTTGCAGAAGTCTAGCCTTATACAAACGTGAGAACACACATAGTCAGTGCAAAAAGCAGTCGCTGGATAGCTCACTATAGGCAACCCCGATCTAGGCAGGACAGGAGTACCGGTGACATAAGTCGTGCACACCAGGAAGTATATTGTCATCAAATCGACTGAACTCAGTGATGTCCAGTTTATACAAGGAAAATTGACGCAAACTGTACGAAAAAAGAGCGGAGTATGGAAATGCGTACAGCGCTTTGGAGGTTCTTCTTGTGCCTACTTCAACTGTTGCTGCGTTAGTCCCGTGCATGAGAAGATGTGCGTAAGTATTAAGTCAACGCGAAGCCCTCGAACCACAAGCGGATTTAGACCAAGAATTTCGTGAAGAGATTCGTTCGAGAAATGCAGCAGGACAGTGACCATTTTGACGCTTACTTGCTGGACATGATTAGTTGCAAGTATTATCTCTTCTGGACGGTATACGCGAATGTGTGGCATATTCAAGCGTTCGTCATATATAGACCCTACTAAACTTTTGCAGGGCATGTCTGTTCTTCAGAAGAAGGCTCTTCAAATCATACCTAGAACCCAAATTCCCTTTTTAGCGGCCGTCTGATGAGGAAAAGAGGGGAGAAAACTAGACGAGAGCCACATCCCTAGGACGTATTTGAGATTAATGTTCGAGCCGTCTTTTGCACTCTGAGCACTATGTATCACGAAAAATTACCCAAAGTCTCCGCAGGCAACATATGTGCGCATTTGCTCAATACTGTCAGGTTCAATCTACAGTTCACTGAGATCCCAAGAATTCTACATTTTCAAGTCATCCGCAAAACAGGGAATGTTGCTGGAACTTAAGTCGGAAGGGTAATAGATGTGTAGTAAAAACAAAACTGGACTGGGCACTGACCCTGGAGAAACTTCAGCGGCGATTTCAGAATGAGAAAGAATAGGCGATTCAGATTTCACACCGAAACTTCTCGCAAAGGTAAAACGCCATCCGATGAGAAAACTCTCCATGGATCCCATGAACTTTCACTTCGTTGACAAGAGGACTGTGTGGGGCACGACGAAAGACGTCAACAAAATCGGCGGAAACAGCATTGAAGACTTTATCAGGTTATCCCTGAAGATTAACAAGTTGGTTATGCATGATCGGTCGGGAAGAAAGCCATGCTGGGTAGAGGAGAAAAGGTTATTTGAAAAGAAATGCTTAAGGATGATGCGTTTTAACAGACGCTCCATTACCTTGCATGAGATGCTGATGAGGCTGATCGGCCGATAACTACCAGGAGAGTGACGATCGCCTGTCTTAAATATAGGTGTGACAATGGCCTCTTTCCATGCCTCCGGAAGAGTGCTGGTCCGAAGTGTCTGTTCAAACAGACCATGGAGGGGCATCGCCAAACCAAAGGCCGCTTTTGAGGATCCGAGGATGGATCCCGTCTGGTCCCATTGCACTATAAGGATTGATCTTAAGCAAGAGATCCTGAACGTCGAGCACAGAGAATTCAGCTGTTAGGAGTGGGCATTGGAAATTTCTCCGCGGGAGAATCGGATGCCAGTTTGGCTGGAACCACATTACAGACCATAGAGTGGCATTTCTCAAACAACTTGTCAACAACTTGGGAGTTGGAGGGGGGTTTTCTCATCTGGAAGTCGCAGAGGAAGCTCTGAGAACTTAATTTTTCTCTGGCGGTGCATGTATCCAAAGAGAAAATTCTCATTCTCGCGGGCTACCAGTAGGATCTTTGACTGTACCGTTGGGTGTGTTGACGGATTTCCCGCTTGCACCTGTTTCGTACAGAGCGGAAGGCGTTTAGATCCTCCGGCTTGCCCGTTAGCTTCTGCTTAGAGAATAGACGGGAACGTAGGTCAAGAAGACGACGTATGTTCCGCGGAAGCGGTGAGCGAGAGAACTTCCATAGTTTGCGAGGAACAAATGCCTCATCAGCTTCGTGAATGGCAGCTTTAAAAAAGGTAGTTTGAGTTCACTGAATCAGACACAAGTTTGAGTGTACATTAGTGCGCCAAAGCCAGCTTTCTGGAAATTTCTGAATGAAGTCTTTGTTACGGCATTTTGGAACCAGTAACAGATAAAATCGAAAGCTAGTAACATGTGGTCACTATGCCCCAGCGGTGGTTTGATGACCACTCTATCTACCAGATGAGCTTCATTTGTGATAACCAGATCAAGCAATGAGGGTATCTGTCCTGGACGGTGCCGTGTAGGTAGTTCGACATGCTGTGTCCAGGCTTTCTCATGGATCAACAATGCCAGGGATTTCGAAAATCCGCAGGCAGAGTCCTCTTGAGAAGCAGCTATATAGTTGAGTTTGGGTGCGTTAAAGTCACCCATAATGAGAAGATGGGAGAAATGCTGTGTAGACGGCAGCAATGGCCTCGTCGTCGGATACGTTGCACAACGGCGATCGGTAAATATTACCGACAAAAGGCGTGTCACGACTACAAAACTGGAGTTTGAACCACAGTCCGTCGCACTTCTCTGGGGAATTAAATTTCCCTGACAGCTGGCACCGGCAGCTTCTGGCTTAAAAAGACAGCACAGCCTCCACGGGAGGAGTCTGTTCGGTACAACGAGTACCCAGGAACATGCAGTTCGTTATCACTGATATCTGCGGAAAGCCAGGTCTCTGTTAAAGCAAGAATATGAGGGACAAGTGTCGTGGACCAACTGTCCGATTTCTGGTAGTTTGTTCAAAAGGCTGACAGTTAATGTACACGCACTTGAGGGCTACCTCCACATTTGGACTGGGTCCAAAAAGAGGCAGAAAGCGAGAATGTGTATGAGTCACTCAAAAACAGTGTATAATATCCAGACGTACCTGGTGGTTGTTCGATAGCAACTACAGCCTCTACCTCACGCATTTTTCACGAATAGGCTAGACCAAAAATACGCTGCGGTCATTCTGAGGGAAAATCGAATGTAAGGCCTTACCACAACTCCTCGCCAATCTACCAGTGCAGATAGTCATGCAATCGCTACACAACTGGTATGCGAGCCGGTCGCAACTCGTCTTAACATTCTGAATAATTTTCAATCGATCTCATATAGTAGGAACAGATCAACGAGCCGACGACCAGCTAAGTCGCAAGTGTCGTAGAAGCTTATCAGTAATAAAGAAGGAACTACTGACCTGTCAAGCGCAGAAGCCTAGTGCATAATCGAATGTCGGATAGCCAAAGTTTCGACTACACAGCAGCGTGCGAAGGGCTAGCAATAACTTACTGTTTGCGCGTATATGACACGGAATGACGTTTAACGTCCGTCTCTCTGCCCTTGAGTAGGATTATTTCTGGAATTCGAATTACTTCATCAAAAAAGAAGACGATTGATTTTTATCCGTCCCACGGCTGTCGTCGACATAACAAGCCGGCCCGCTGAATTGTTTTTGCTTGTTGCGACGATTTCGCGATGATCGATTTCGTAGCCGCTAGCAGTAGTCTATCTATGCCGACCCGAACTCCGAGTCCTCCAGTAATAACGGAGACCGCTTAGGTCAGATCTGGGCGGCGATCGTCACGCGTTTAGGATCAACATGCTTCCTTGAGTAGGTGTGCCTGTGTCACGAGTTGCAGTTGGAGACAGCGGTATGTAGCGCGCACAGCTCAAGTCGACCTTCACCTACCTCAGCATTTGTTGTTCTCGTAAATGTTGTGTTTGACGGCGTTGAAAATCTCTTGCACTAGGAGTGTTGCTGATCAAGCGTCTCTTCACTGGCCATCAAAGCCCATCCGGCCAGACGAGATTTTATCAGGTTACACGTACCCGACCAGAAATCCAACTGGGCCAGAGTCTCGTTGGTGTCTCAAAGGCGTTCCGTGTATGACATCGGCCGAAGCCACTAGGTAACCCAACAAGCATGACGGCAACACGGATATCAGTCGTCGTGCATCCCCATGAAGTCGCTACATCCACAGCTGTTGCAAGAGAGACTCTGGTGACTAAGGGTTACTTACTGCATGCCGCGTGTCACAAAAAGCTGATGGCTTATCCTTGTAACCGGTGGAATGGTTGGCAGGGGCTCACCTGCTCGGACGGCTGTAGTTCTCCGTGAATTGTTCGCCAAACCGACTCATAATGACTGGCTGCCTAGTTCAGTAAGGCATCGTTTACTATATTGCAACCGCCAAGATGCTTGACCAATAAATTCGTTTATTGCAGGAACTCCCGTACAGGTCATGTTAAACATGGGACCACAAACGTGTACACTCATTTGCACGGCTGACGTGCATTCACATACATTGGGTGGCAGTACGTTGTCATTCGCCCTGGTGGCACTTCTCCCATAGCGCGTACACACTATTCCAATAGTCACTTCTGGTCCGTCGTCTTCCTGGCGTTGGGGCTTGCCTTTGTTCCCGAATGTCGCTTGTGAGTAGTATACTACTCACAACGAAACTGCCTGTTATACAACAACAAGATTCAGAATATCGCGGATAGGGCATGCTGTAAGTTGGGGGAACGTATGCGAATCGTCTGTTATATCCCGACTGCTAAACTTCAGTTCCAAAGCGGTGAACCGTAAACTTGAGTCAAGATCCCCAAGAGCAGGATCCGCTAATGGTTTCAGTGGTGCGGGAGATAAAAATTCCAACTTCATCTCCTTAATGGGTATGACGGTTATCAAATTAAAAAAACACGCAAATACATTTTACGCACTCAAAACATAATACTACAAGAGAGAAAAAAGGCTCACTGAACTTGAACTTACACTATAATATACGATTTAAACGGGCTCACCAATTTGTAGGAATAACCGAACCGAAGTCGACAGGTAGAGAATAACACAACCAGCAAACAGGGAGTATATTGCCGGCACGTGGAATCGATGTGAGAACGAGTAGGTAATAAAACGAAACGACGAGATGATGGGGTGATAAGAGGGAATGCGGCGTGAGTCATACATTTGGGTGCGCGGGGTACTTGCAGGTGTCCCCACTCGCTCAAACAAGCGTTCTTATAGGAGATCGTCACTGATGTTCTTTAGTTCGGTCCTGTATACCGGCTTGAGGAAAGGCACTCGCTGTTGAGCGTGTTATGCACGCGGCTGACAAACTAATCACAGGTTCAGGATACGTCGCTTACGGGTTTCGACCTGAAATTCTGGTTTTTTACCCGTTCGAATTTTGGCCAGGTTACGCTGAGTCAGTTCTCATGCACTTCTACAAGAGTGGACCAGACCTGGCAGCTCTCTATCTAAGCGAATGAGGACGGTCGGCAAGCCATCATAGGAAACATTTCAAGCTCC
>LOND01000771.1:108044-124692 GCA_014220965.1 Paragonimus kellicotti | reverse complement strand
GAGCTCAGTGGCGTGAATGTTGTCGATGGTAGGCCGAGTTGTCTATGAAGTGAGTGCTTTCGATGATGCGGGGCAGTGAAAGCCGTAAGGAAGCTGTCTTACTAATGACGCGCCTTACTTTCACTCACAGCTCGGTTGTTTGTTTGCAAGGTGTAGGCGCCTTGATGTTGTATGTTTGAATATAGACGTAGCTATTTTTAGTAGTTAGGTCCACTTCCCTCCCCTCCTCTATTTTCTTCTTTCTTCCTATATAAGTTTTTTTTTTTTCTTTGTTCTTCGTGGTTGTGTGGCAGTCAAGCATCAGTGTGAACCACTGATGTATTGCTGTCTATGATGATGATGATGATGATGGGATAACCAAAAGATGATGTCCATTGCTAGATAAATGTCAGGTTAGTAGGAAGCAAAGGAACCTTTGCTCTCGAGAGGGTGGCAAACTAACGACTCGCTGGTTGAGTCCGTTATTTAGATTATTTAGTCTTCGGCGCACATCTATCGCAACAGACTACCCAAGCCCTAAAAGACTCACAAGTGAGAAAAAGGGGAGGTAGGTTTACCCAGTGCTGAACGATAGTCTTCAGGAGTTGTCTCCATTGCACCAAGTCCAGGTGATCTAAAACTGAACGAAAGGTGAAATACCTGTGCCAGGCAAAAACAAGCTCACCGTGTTGACGAACCGTTCGGCATCAGTAATCCGTTGGAGATCTGATACCTTTCAATTCGTTGACTAATACTGCAAGCCGGTTGTGCTAAGATCACACTTAAAAAGAACTCGAAAAGACGTGTTAGTGTATACAGAAAAAAATGACATTAAATAACGGTAACAGGACAGTTGTGATAAACGAGCATTTTATATGTAGAAAACACTAACGTACTCAGCAAACCTTACAGGCTTTCGCACGCGTCTACCATGTCGGTCATGCAGTGCAGGGGAAGGTGTAGGGTTGCAATCAGGTGTGTTTGACCTATGTTCGGAATGGGACGGCGGAGCTGCAGGTGTAGGCAGTACACTGAGTTCTCCTTCAATAAACGTGGGGTTAATCCGATCAGTTGAAGACGACCTCGCGTTTGCCATCAAGCTTGACGGCGAAAGACTTTTCGCTTCGTTGTAACACGCAAAAAGGACCTGTATACGGCGGCTGCAGAGGCTTGCGAGAGCCGTCTGCTCGTATGAAGACGTGAGAGCAGGAAGAAAGTTTCTCGTGCAAATGCACGGGTGACGACCGCTCTCGTGGTTGAACTGGACGTAGCCGTCGCATGTGATTCGCCAAGCGTGCTACATACCTTCCGTAATCGACAGGTTTGATTGTCGGAGACACTAATTCGTTGGGTAAACGTAGGATGCAACCGTAGGTGAGTTGAGTCCACCTTGATAGTGTTACGCAAACCAGGAAGGACTAGTGGTAAAGCCTCTTGCCAGAAAGGGTTCGACTGCGCACTGAGGGCTGCTTTTAACTGACGATGAAAACGTTCCACCATCCCGTTGGATTCCGGATGATAGGCGGTAGTGCGTATATGCCTGCACCCAAGAGTATTCAGGAGATCTGTGAAAGATCCTTCAAAATGAGAACCACGATCAGTAGTCACCAAAGCGGGACAACCAAATTGGGCTACCCAACGTTCCAAAAAGGCGCGAGCCACCGTTTCGGAAGCGCAATCGGAAGTGGGATTGCCTCCGGCCACCTAGTAAAACGGTCGACACAAGTCAGAAGGAAGGTAAAACCGTTAGAAGGTGGTAGCGGTCCGACGAGATCGACGTGCACGTGATGAAGACGTGCGTCGGGTGCCGGGAAGACACCGATGGGGCTTTGGTATGCCTATGAACCTTAGAACGTTGACATTCTAGACAGCAGCGAGCCCAATTTCGGACGTCGTGGTTCACTTTAGGCCATACAAAGCGTTCAGTGATAAGCTTCACTGAAGCACGTATGCCAGGGTGCGATAGGTTATGCAGTGCGTTGAACACTGCACGACGAAACGATAAGGGCACTACAGGCCTAGGTACGCTTTGTGAAACGTCGCACAGGATGGTGCCCTCAGAGGAAGTTAAGGGAACAGGCTGTATTTTGAGTGAGCTACGTTGGCGGAGTTGCTGCGTCTCGGGGTCGCCTGTTTATATTGCGGCCAAGTCAAGAGGAGTGGGCGTAGGATCGCTAACCTGGTATACACGTGAGAGGGCGTCGGCGACAGGATTAAGGACACTGAGACATGTATATCTGTCGTAAACTGAGAGATATAGTCCAGGTGCCTGATTTCCCTGGGGGAATACCTGTCGGACGATGAGTTCAAAGAATACACCAATGGTTTATGGTCAGTGTAGACCGTGAACCGTCGGCCTTCAACAGCATGCCGAAAATGGCGTATTGCGAGATAAATGGCAAGCAATTCTCGCCCGAAAGTACTGTAGCGAGTCTCCGCGGGTTGCAACCGTTTGGAGAAGAATGCAAGGGTTGCCAACTACTTCCAACGTACTGTTGTAACACGGCGCCAACAGCTGTATCGGAAGCGTCGGTTACAATCGACAACTGAGCACTAGGGTCAGGATGAGCGAGCAGGGCTATTTTGGAGATAGCCTCTTTAAGCTCTTTAAAGGCTGTACGCGCTGAATCGGTGAATGACAGTTTACGATCGCCTCCACGGAGGAAGATCGGTCATTCGGCTGCATAATATGCGCGCAACGAGGAATGAATCGACGATAATAGTTTACCAGGCCACAAAATCTGCGAAGCTGCTTAAAAGAAGATTTAGGATAGCCTGAACTTTGGAAGGAAGGCAGCAATTCCATCGGCTGAAATCCGGTGACCTAGAAACTCAATGGTCGATTTGCCTAGCTCGCATTTTGTCGGGTTGACTGTAATACCATAGTTAGTCAGCCGTTCAAACAAACTACGCAGATGCGAAAGGTGCTCCTCCTCAGAAGAGCTAGCAACTAGGATGTCGTCGAGGTAGGGATAAACGAAGTCTAGACCGCGGGTGACTTCGTGCATAAAGCGCTGAAAAGTCTGGGCGGCATTGGTCAGTCCAAATGGCATTCGCAAGAACTCGAAAAGACCAAATGGAGTAATCACAGCGGTCTTGGGTATGTCTTCCGCCGCCACTGGAATTTGGTGATAAGCGCGGACTAAATCAATTTTGCTGAAGATGTTTTTGCCCGCGAGGCAGGTCGTAAGATCCTGCATGTGTGGAATGGGATACTTATCAGGGACTGTTACTCTATTGAGACCGCGGTAGTCACCGCAAGGACGCCAGTCCCCTGATTTTTTGGGAACCAAATGCAGTGGTGAGGCCCAAGAACTATCGGAAGGGCGAATGATCCCGAGTTCGAGCATGTGTTCGAACTCTGCCCTAGCGACTTTAAGCTTTTCAGGGGCCAACCTGCGGGGCCTAGCCGATACGGGCGGGCCTTTGGTTCTTATGTGATGTGTGACATTGGAGGTCACAGCGGGCACGGCGTTCGATGCCCGGACTAGTTGTGGGAACTGTTGAAAAAGTTCCGCAAAAGACGGTGAGCAGTCGGTGTCGCGTAAACAGGACTGATGGCTGCAACGGTCGTGCGATTACCGTTGATGCTCAGGTGTGTAACGGCATCTATTAGCTTCCGGCGTCGCGTATCGACTAAAAGGTCGAAATGCCGGAGAAAATCGATACCGATGATGGCAAACGGAACAGCAGCAACAACGAAAATCCAACGAAAGTTTCGTCGGAGACCCAAGTCCAACGTTAGCGAACGCTGACCAAAAGTCCGGATACCATGGTATTTACTGTAATTCCCAAGACCCGTGTTACACCCTATTTTCAGTGGTTGCCTTTCAGATCAACAGACGCCCGCTTGACACCGAGAGAAACTGACTAGATCCGGCAACCCGTGTATCAATCGCTGAATCGAATCGCTGTTCTTCTAGGGGCCGTTTCAAAGTGTTATTTAATTCCCACCAACATCACAAATTGTTAGACTAGTATTTTACTGTTCTCGGTATTCTCTGTAACCCCCAAGAGCGGTGCTACACCCAGTTTTCAATGACTGCCTTTCAGGTCAACAGAAAACCGCTGACATCGAAACGGACAAACTGACTGGATCCGGGTGAATTGGGTCCCCAACCTCGAACCCGTGAACAAATCGCTGAAATCATTATATCGGCGTACGCTTCAGTGGATTGCTGTTCGGATGCTACCAAGGATGCCTACGACACTCTCGTTGACCTTCTGAAGCAGAACGAACACTCTCACGTCAGCATACTAGCCGACCGTTTAGCGATCAATTTGGTCGTCTTTCTGTCGTTAAGAATCGGTTGGATGGTATGTTCATTATTTGGTGTGGCAACTCTCCCACGAAGTCTCACTCCAGAACGCAGACAATGGTGATTGATCACCGTTGCTCTGCGCATCTCAGTCAGGAAAGGGCATGGTGTTACATGAAGACCACCCTGTTCCCAGCTACGGACATACCTCGGTTGTGTAGCGGTTATAGATGATAGAGCCACTCTGTCAAAGGCTGTCGGGCATTTAGGAACAATTACCTGGACTGTTGTGCCTGCCCGTTTCGTTTTGTCATTTGCCCAGAGGTCGTACACTCGTAAATGCAAAGTAACTGGCACTTGAGCAAGGCAGATATAGAAACATGCGTACCGAAAAACATTGGTAGACAAATCATCCAATTCGAGTCACTTGGGAGGACCTAACAAACACTGGGAACAGATCGCAGCAGCTGTGAAGAGGTATGTTCCAAAGAAGCTGTACAGTTGCGATGGAACTAAGTATCTCTCTGGTCGACAAACCATATGAACAAGTGTCACTCGATTCCACCTGGCTTTGAATATGGTGACGACCATCGATAACTGATTAAAAGCTCACGCCATGCCCGTAAGCACCACTTGGTCGAAATAGATGGAACGAGCATTTTTGTCTGGGAATAGCAGAGAGCTTTATCCCTGATCTGTGGTTGCACTGACCGTCGAATCGATGTGAGATCATGTGCGAAACTGTTGGTTCACTTGTCATCAGCCAATCGCACCGACTTGACAGGTGTGGTGAACATTTTGAGGGTCAGTTCAGCTGACCTCAATCGGACCATATGGACGACGGGACCCGAATGGTCAGTTATTGCGTTCCAGACGGCCCTCCGTCGGAAGCAGAAGTGGTCCTGGAGCTTAAGTTATTGAAGCGTAACAAGGCTCCTGGACCAGACCTCCTCTCTCCTTCTCTTTTCAAGGATGGTGGGGAGAGGTTGATATCAGAACTGACTAAACTCCTCCAGACGATTTGGGAGACTGAAGAGGTACCTCGTGATTGGTGCTTGTCAACAGTAATTCCCATTTTCAAAAATGAGGGCCTGAAGGTCTACGCGACAACCACAGATGCATCACTCTAGTGTCTTGTCTCATGCTACGTCGGTCTCACTAAACCCAGAGAAAGTCAGATACGTGAAGAACAGGCAGGATTCCGATCCGGTCGAGGGTGCGTTGATCACATTTTTACCTTGCGACGGATCTTGGAACATCAGCACTCTTACAGGCAGCCGACGGCCGTAGTCTCCTTAGACGTAAGGACTGCTTCCGATTTGGTTGCGTCCTCTATAACTGTCTCCCTCCCAGCGGAATTCCATGGGAATAGGTTAATCTTTTTAGATCACTGTGTATCTACTTTACAAGTATGATGAGGGTTCATAGACCATTGTCTCGGGTGTTCATCACTTCTAGTGGTGTTCTTCAGGGATGCCCCATCTCTCCATTCCTGCTCATTGTTGTGAACAGCATCCTGAAAGATGCGTACGAATAATCCAGTGAGCTTTTCCCTGTCGATTTGTTGACCGACATGGAGGAAACGGATATCGTTGTCTTAGTTAGTCCCTTTGCCGAAAACATGTTGACCTTGTTGAACAAGGTGAATGACCGGGCTGGTTTGTATGGAATGCGCTTCGCACCTTCAAAATGCAAAGTGTTACTTCAAGACTGGGGCATTTCCACTCCTACTTTCTTCATTGCAGGTAATCCGCTCGAGATTGTGGACAATCTCATCATCATCAGAGACTGTAATACAGTTTCACATACTTGGGTAGCACTATCTCGTCAGCTTGTAATATTGCTGATGAGATATCAGCGAGGATAGCAAAGGCACGAGTTGCCTTTGCCAACCTGCGTCATCTGTGGCGTCAAAAAGACGTTCGGTTGTCGCTGAAGGGAAGGGTATATAACGCTTGTGTTCCGTTTTGCTCTATGGTTCGGAGACGTCTGTTCGCAAGCGAAGATGCCAACAGACTTGCTGTGGTTGACCATCGTTGTCTCCGCCACTATTCCCACAACACGGGCTGATCACGTGAGAAATACAGCCGTTAGCCGGCGCGTCCTGCAGAATGCTGTGGATGTGAAATCAATTGGTCAACTAGTCGCATTGCATAGCTTGCATTGATTGGGTCACGTACTCCGCATGCCGGGCTCACTTTTCGTGCCGAGGTCCTGACGACAGAGTTAGTGGTTGGTGACTTTAGGTGAAATGACCACTGGTCGGATTCAGTAGCGCAAATGTTGCCGTTTTTTGCTGGAGTTATCTGCGAAGTAATTACACCTGATGACGAGGAGCAGTGAAAGTAGCAAAGAAATCCTCTTCCTGGTGACGCCTTGCATTTTCAGCTTGGTTTTCTGTTTTTAAGGTATTGGCAACTTACCGTTTGAAATTGAGCACAGTTGCTTCTGTGTTATGCCCCTCCATTTCCTTCCTTTTTTCTTATTTATGACCTACATTTCTTTTCATAGTTTTAAGACAGTTGAGCAGTAACGTGAACCGCAGATGTCTTGTCTTTGATGGTAATGGTGATGTAAACTGTCTTATCAAGTGATATATTTACAGATTTTATTTCTTTTGTTATGTGGTGCGCCTTTGTACAGTAACCTGTAGAATCTTATGCATTTTCTTCTCCATTTAGCCTCACCCCATTTTCTCAAGGAATTTTTCGTAGTGTTCCACTTCTCCTGTCCTTTATTCTTTATACAGATGATCGATGATTCCGAGACTTACAAACTCTGGCGCATTCGAAAGACCATTCTCAAGGTACTGTCAACATCTCTTTTGTCGTGGTGACATTACATTTTACATAACAGATGTGTAAAGATCGTGGATACCTTGTCATGCCCAAAGAACTAGAGCAGACGTTGGATGATTTCAAACTGAGCGTTGGTGATCCGCCTAGTCGTAAAGATCTGTTGATGGTGGTTAACCACGAAGAGGATCCTGCAGACATGCTCTACGTTTTCTTCCCCGATGAAGAGAAAGTTAACATGAAAACGATACGGGCCTACTTAAACCAAATGCAGCAAGATAGTACTTACCGGGCAATATTGGTTCTGCAAGAAAAGGGTCTTACGCCCTTCGCTAAAACGGTAAGTCAACGGTTAGGCAACTACCATCGTTTTGTTTCTTTCCTAAAGGCTCTGGCTGAACTGTCCTGCAAATACACACTCGAGTGTTTTTTTGAAACGGAACTTATGGTTAATATCACCGAACATCAGCTTGTCCCGCAACACGATGTCCTAACGCAGGAAGAGAAGAAGGAGTTACTTGAACGATAGTAAGTAGTCAGTGAAGTCTAGTCTAATCGTAGATTTTCTTTAACGATAGAATGTAATTTCATGCTGCGTTATGTGCACGACTTTACACACTTGGTAAATGATAACGTTTCAGAAAGAAACATTCCTAAAAAAGAAGTCCTTACCAGGGCTCTGGATAAACCAAGCATCTCAGTAGAAATTTTGGCTATCGTGTAAAACCCGTGCGCGGTACGAGATAATGGAATATTTGCATAGACACAACTCGGTGTTACTAACATCTGACTAACAATTATACGGTTGGATATTCCTCCCCCGGCTATTCTAACTGCGCATTCATTTCAGTTGAGAAACGTGACAGTGCATCTAGCCTTCAGTGATTAGCGAACGTCCTGTGCCATAAAAAGTAGGAAATCAAAAGTCAGTAGGTAGGTGGATTCAGTCAATATCAAGCAGATAGAGTCGTTGTATAATCTGGATGCGGTGGCTACAATGCGACACTAAATTTTTATCGCAACTCCACATATCCTTGTTCCGAGAAGAATGTCTTCGCATAAACATAGCGTTAATTTTAGAGAAAAAGTTCACGAACCTCAGCAAGTGTTTCTAGTCCCTTACAAGAAGACCCAGCAAGGCAACGAATAGGTGGTACAGTTTGTATAGAGAGATGGAAGCGTTTCGAAGTTGAAAACCAATTTTTGAGGGATGGTAAATGTTCCAATTGCTTTACGTATCGTATAATATGACGTAATATATACAATTCTTAACCTAAACAACTACCGAAAGCACGTTTGGATTGCCTCAAGTCGAATGCTAAAAATATGTCTAAGTACATTATTAGTTGTGACATACTTGAGACCGATTACCTATTCATAACTTCAGAACAACTTGTAAACAAAACAAATTGCTAATTATTCACAAGTTGATCTGAAATTATGGTTACCTAAGTACTTTACATACAATGGAGTCGGTGGACACCATCTTTGTGAAGGTCCGTCAGTTGAAGATCTTTAAGGATCGGAGTCAAAAACATTTTGAACTTTGTCAGAAGGGAGAAGCAAACTGCAGGATGATTACCAACTGGATGTACCGCGTAAAACGGTATGTAAGTTGTCGTGTGGTTGTAAGTGATTTAATGTCTCCTGAACTAATAATGTAATATGCACATTATACAGACGAATTATCCGGTGGACATCGGAAGTGTAGGTTCAAAAGGAAAATTGGAGAAAAGGTACCTTATTGGACGATAACATTGTTTGATTTTGGTGTAAGTTATCTATAGAACTCACGGTGCGTCAGTCTTGACGAATCCCAACTGTCACTAATACGGTTTCGGGTTCGAACTTCCATTACTGTGACCCTTTATGTCTTAGTTTGAGCGGCTTGTTGGTTCCCGGCCCACATGTGGCTTTACATATCAGTGGAAACGAGCACCTTCTGGTGTTAAAGGCTGAAGACTCAAGTTTTTAAATGTCCTAGCGTGGAAGCATGAAGCTAATTAAAATATGTAACTCCGGACTTAAGAATATTCCCTTCCTGTACCATTGAATATAGCACTATAACCAAAAAATCACACTCACACGCCATTGTTTGGGGCGTAGATAATGAAGTGTTCCAATGTGGAAGGCTGTCACTAATTGAAAAAATGCTATGTAGGGAAACTGCTTTTTTAATGTATCGACCTGTTTCAACTGTCTTGTTTCATTGTTCGCTCTCTTGTTTCCATTATCTAGTCGATTGAAAGAGAGCCAGCTGCCAAAAATGCAAGCTAGTGATCCTGTCGCTCGGTATTACGGTCTAAGACGAGGTCAGGTGGTCCGTATCACTCGTCCTTCGGAGACAGCGGGACGTTATGTTACCTACCGTATTGTTGTATAAACCGCTATTTCATGATAAATCGTCTCATGCTTTCTTTTTTCGGGTCCGTTTGCTTGAGATATTTCATTCCATACTAGGAGATTTCACTGTTGAATTGCTCAGCTGGTTTGTTTATAACAGTGCGTGTGTATGCAGGGTTTAAATGGTTACTATTTGTCAACTGTGTTGATCGTCCAATGAAAAGATCTGCTCAGTCCGCTGTCCTAATGACATTTTCCCTAAAGATCGGACCAGTTGATTGGACGAGTATTTATTCGCAGCGGTTGTTTGTTTTTGTCATCATCTCCAATTTCCCAGTAGTTGATCTGTACGATACGTTATGAAACTCGGGGACGACCCGTTTGCCTACAGGTGGAGAACTTCGCGTTATCGTTAGTTTGGCTCATTCACTCTGTAACAGTGGCGGTACGACCAAACAATACTTTAAACCTGCTTTCTCCCGTTGATCTCACGAGGGACCAAAATAGTATATGTCATTTTCGACAGCGACCTTTCGGTGACATCCCAGTGAGTTGTAATCAGCGAATAATTTGAGTACATATTGGCATGGTTGACAAGCTTAGGCGACGTCATGCCTAACAAACGAGAAATGACGACGATATGATACGGTTTGTTCGTACGCGTGTGTAAATCGACGATCACACAATGTGTAAAACAACTTTTACCATCTAAGGTTTTTCACCTCTGATGTAAAGCTCATTCGGAAGGTGCTTATTAAGTCCACCTTTTGTCAGACCTCACATAAACTGGCGATTATTAGACTAATAAAGAGTGCTTTCCAATGAGCGTTTCACAGGGATCCGTTGTCTACGAGCATTTTTGAGACTAACTTCAGCTCGGCCTCATAACCTACTGTGGGACAAAAATACGATCGGTTTATGTGCGATCGGGATAAAACTCTTGAAGTAGAGTTGTCCACTTCATGTGAACTTGCGATAAACGCTCCTGAGCAATCATCTTGTAGCTGCAATGTTATCTCTTTCAGCTGAGAAATGAAGCGCGCATTGTGTTGGAGCTTGTTCCACAAAACGTAGGATTTTGTTGCGTGTTGTTTCTTGAATCTTGCAGTTATATCGTCAACATATCGTTTGTAAAATGGAATTCCTCGGATTCTGTCCGAAACAGTACTCTCAGAACGAGTCTATTTCGACTACGCGTTGTAACTTTACCCATTGGTTTGTAGAACCTGCTGATGAATTGGAACGAAACGTGTGACGCATATAACGTTAATGATTTGGTTAGGTCGTACAAATGCTCTAAAGTGTGACTGTTCTCTGCTGTGTTCCTGATATTTGATTGTTACCAGTTGAATTACGCGCAATCGCAAATTTTTCCTTCAAATAAACTTTCCGACTAGCCATTTTGAACGCAGTCATGACGTGATTTACCTTTGTTTGAGTTCGTCAGTAGTACACACCCTATCGAATAGCTGGAACGCGTTCCTCGTGCTTGTGGGACGAGCCTGGGTTGACCGTTTATCTCACCTTATACATTACTGACCACACTGAAACACAATTACTTGTGATCAATGCTACCATCGCTATTCTGCTGTGCGGGTATTGCTCCCACTGTTTCAATGGATCTGATAACTTCTTTGCAGCTGAGATAGCTTTCCATCTGATTATCTATTGTAGCGAACGTGATAAGCATTGCTTTTCATTTCCAGACTATCGGGTTTCACAGACGCCCGTTGGGAGTTATTTAAAGGTTTTTCGGTCGTTTTTGGTGTACACGTTTGTTCGTTTAGGCTTGCCCAAATTATCAGTCCTAAATAGCACTGTGGTAGCAACATTGCTTTTCAACCATGTAATCGCTGTTTCTATTCGGTGATCCTGACCGTGTTTGTTTACACCGACAGTTTCTCTCGCTTGATGATCAAGACCGTACGTCATAAAAATATCAGAACTTTCTCCAGCCTCGTTGTCATTTTTAGCTGCTTTGAAATAACAGCTCCACTGCCATGGTCGTTTGCGGCTGGCTCAGGCTTACCCGTAGACGGGTACATTTAGTTCGGTTACTCCAGTAAGTCTGAACTTTTTGGGGAGCTGCAATTTGACCGTCTTTGATTTAACGTTTACAGCCTACCTACTGAAATATTACAAGTAGGCACAACGTTTTAGTCTCAGTTTTCAGCTGAAAGTGCAATGTGTTCCCTGGAGGCACTAAGAGCAGTCTTACCGATCGTCCAGAGCTTGGTAACCCGAAACAAAAATTGAACCCAAGCCATTTCACGGGAAATTCGACTGAAAGGTCCACCAAATAGCAAGCTTGCTTGCTGAGTCGGGCGAGCCTACGGTCCCAACACACCGGTGTAACCACAATGGTGCTCCGTGAAACGAGGATGTGCGTACATTCCAGGTCAGATCGCTCGGTTCCATCCTCCTAGCTTTCTGGCCATCATGGATCAGGATAGATGGCGTCTGGCCGTTGGCAAACTCTCCGGTGATTGGAAACCAGTGAAGGACTGGGGGCCAGCATACATCAATAAGTGTAAGCGGACAAGGTAATACAAACACGCTATTTATTGAAATATGCATAAGGTCGACTGAGCATTCATAATTTCGAAATTTTCCGTGAGCCATCGGTATTTTCGTTTATTAATAACGTTTCACTCGTGACAAGGAAACTTCTTCAGACCAGTTAACTATGGTGGCATTCAAGACAGGCTAGACGTGAGTAGCTAAACGAAGCGCGCACAGCATGTTCTGCACGTTAGCGCTTCCGTACCGTGCGGATATAACCGGCAACCCGCACTATCGGCAAATGACCTGTTTGACTCGACAGTGTGACCTAAACGCCAATGGGCTTAGGTCGGTTGAGGAAGCCAGCCTGCTGGAGTCGGGATGTTTGTTGTGCTCAAGGCCGATGACGATCGGCCTCGTTTGCCGTAACAATTGGATGCATGACCAATGTACCAATGTTTGCGCCAAACCAGGTGAACCAGTCGATGCGAGAAGGTCCATGCATGTTCAAGTCATTCATTCGTTTATCCTTCTAAGCTGTTCGATCAGGCGACCTAACAACTAGACGGAGTTGTATAGATCACATTTTTACCCTTCGTCAAATTCTGGAGCAGCGTCATGTGTACCGCCGGCCAACAATCGCCGTATTCCTCGACTATAAAGGTGCGTTTGATTCGGTGGACCGATCTACACTTTTAGAGTCGCTTAAACGTAGGGTGTACCGACTAAGTATGTGAACATACTGTCGGCGCTTTATTCCCATACTTCAGCTCAGGTTAGGGTTTACGGCGAAGTATCTGACAGTTTCAGCACCAGGAGCGGCGTACGTCAAGGCTGTCCCCTTTCACCATTTTTGTTCAATTTCGTCATAGACGAAATAATGGAGGACTGTCTGCGGCACTCAAATGATGCCGGCGTGGACCTCCTACCTGGTGAAAGACTGACTGATCTTGATTATGCTGACGACAAGGTGTTGCTGTTTGACAACTTTCAAGCGGTACAAACAACGCTATTTTGCGTTCTGCTAAGTACTTCGGAATGCGCTTTGCAGCCTCAAATGCGTGCTTCTGCAAGATTGTTGTGATCACGTAGATTTAATGTTAGATAATGAAGTCATGGAGGTTGTTGACCGGTTTGTATACCTGGGAAGCTGCATCAGCGGTGGCGTCGGAGGTGTAGGGAATGAAATAGAAGCGCGTATTTCCAAGGCTAGGGCGGTGTTCGCTAATCTAAGACACCTATGGCGACAGAGAGGTATTTCTCTAAAGCTTAAGGGTCGCGTATATCAGACAACAGTGAGGGCTGTATTACTTTACGGCAGCGAAACGTGGCCGCTCAGGGTAGAGGACGTGAACCGTCTCCAGGTATTTGACCACCGATGTCTGCGTTCAATCGCTCGTATCGGGTGGCACCAGCGAGTAAGCAACGAGGGTTAGGAAGCGGGTGTTTGGCACTGATTGTCAAACGAGTTCTTTTGTTCAGTCGCTACATTTGCACAGACTTAGATGGTTGGGTCATGTACTAAGGATGCCAGCTAGTCGTTTGCCACACCGAGCACTGTTTGCCGACGCTGCGGCCGACTGGCGCAAGGTGCGAGGTGGACAGATGATGACCTGGCGTGGTTCTTGAAAAAGGGTGACGTTTTTATGTTGTTCACGATTGAAAACTTGTTCTGTTAGAATGGAATGGTTGAAAAATCCTACTTTTGATTCAGCGTCAATCCTCACCTTTAGGTGCCCAGACTAAGGCAAGGTATAGACACTTTGACGYTGAATGTTTGAATATAGATTATACTCTTTTTAGCAGTTAAGTCCCTTGCTCCCTCCTCTTTTTATTCTCTTTTTCTGTACAGGGCATGTCTTTTTTCATGGTTGTATGGCAGTTAGACATCAGCGAAATCCATTGATTCATTGTTGTCTATGATTATGAGTAGGCAGTACGATTAAAAATGGTGGTATGCGCTGAAGTGCAAGAAACCAGGACAATGGAACTCTTTCTGGAAGTGTCACAAGCGAGGAGCTCCCCAGTACTTGAGCAGTTTAGGTCAACTCTCCGGACATTTCATTCACAAGAGCCAACAAGCCCAATTATAAGTTACTGTGTCTCAAGCTGCCGCGCACCACAATAATGACTTCGAATAACCTATAAAAAAATTTCACTAAAATGTACGAAAAGGGATATAACAAGGTAGGGCAGAAAAACTAGAAATGACATGAATGCAGGTAGTCATTGACTGCCCCCACACTGTCATCTCGGATAGCGTTTCTGGTCAGCGATTTGAGCGATCACGGCTACGCCAATGGGATAGGCAACACTTACCCACCTTACGCAATGGAGTACTCGTGATCCTCATATTTCGTGACCACGTTGTTGCTTGACCGCCACGTGGTTTCACCCAACTGTTGGTGGTCTCAGTATATAATGCCCGGTACGGTAAACGCTCAGCTGGCATGCGGAGTACGTGACCCAACCATCGCAGGCTGTGCAACGTGAGTAGTTGACCAATTGATCGCGCATCCCGAGCGTTCCGGAATACGTGCCGGCGAACGGCCGTTTTGCTCACGTGACCATTCCAAAACAGAACGCACTCTGGCGTTATGCGTCCCTTGTTTCAGCAGCAACCGGTCGTCTTTTCGAAGCCAGAAATGCAGCAGGCTTTTCAGATGTAAATCTTGCCTTTGATATCCTCGACGATATCTCGTTAACAGTATAACCAGCTGACGAGATAGTGCTACCCACGTATGCAGAAATGATTTAAAAGAGCCACGACTGCTGGTAGCCTGTGGTAGTTTCGATGCTCCAAGATCCTTACCAAGGTAAATGTACAATCAACTCACCCTCAACCGGACCAGAATTTTGCCTGTTCTTCACGCAAGATTTTGAAAAGGTTGTTATACCGTTGTACCTATAATGTTCAGTTCAAATTTTCAGGTAGACTATATCGACAAAAGGACGGGGTAGCAATGGGGTCACCATTAGGACCATTACTAGCTGATATTTTTATGGCAAAAGTTGAAAGTGGTGCGCTAGCAACCATGATTAACTCGTTCACTCTTTACAAGCGATATGTAGATATTATTTGCGTAACTGATGAATCAACAAGCCCCAGGGAAATACTGGAACGGTTCAACTCAGCCCATAGGAATATCCATTTCACCATGGAACCTGAGTCACCCGAAGGTATCTCGTTCTTAGACGTCTTCCTATCCCGTCGCTCAGATGGGACGATACAAAGGAAAGTACACCGTAAGTTAACGTGGACAGGACAATATACCAACTTTTATAGTTTTGTACCATTGAGACAGAAAATTAATCTTATCCGATGTTTGATCGACAGGGCTGAGAAAATATGCTCGAGTGACACTCTAGAGAAGGAAAGACAATTCATATTTAAAGTACTAGTTGAAAACGGCTATCCCGAACAGTTTATTCACAAGCATAGCACAGTTGACACAAACTGAACACAAACTGTAGAGAAAAAGTCTGTTTATATTTCATTACCTTTTAAGGGTGATAATGCTTCAGAAAATATAAGCAACAAACTTAGCATAGCCCTAAGTAAGACCTATTCTGCAGCAAAACTACGTGTTCAATTTAATTCCGTACCGATTTTGCGCCCTCAGTTGAAAGATACATTGCCTGTTCATGCTGCCTCTTACTGTGTATACCATTTCGTTTGTTCCTGTGGAACGAGCTATGTAGGCCGCACGACACGGCGATTATCTGAACGCATACGGGAGCATCATCCGGTGTGGCTAACTCGGGGCCTGGCCAAATCTTGTTCGTCTTCCATCGCTGCGCACCTAATGGAGTCCAACCACTCAATCGATGTCAATGCATCATTCCGTCCTATCTATCGCGCTCCTAGTTTACAATCAAAACGGGTCAAAGAGCGCCTGTTGGCAGTCGCAGAAGCCATAGCCATCCGCTTACTCTCCCCCCTCATTATGTATTCAAAAACGCCTCGTCGAATACTTCCATTAGCTGTGTCCATGTCGGACCGAGCAGATTACGTAATTATGACCATTATCGTAACAGTGATCAATCGTTTGTACATCGACCTGATCTTTCTGAAACTGATAACAATCCGTTCGATCCATTACCGCACATTTCCTCACACATGATTAACCCATATAAATGTGTTGTATTTAGCCTGATGATGAATCACCGAAAACAAGCTTGTTCGCTACACGTTCTTCTAATGTCTAAACCGGGTATTTTCATGCAATCGAGTTATGTCCATGGCTGGGAACAGGGTGGTCTTCATGTAACACCATGCCCCGTTCCTGACCGTTCATGATTATCAGTGCGTTTTTCCCTGGACAGTGAACATACCACCCAACTGATTCTCAACGATAGAAAACGGCCAAATTGGTCGTTTGATTTGCCGGCTAGTTTGGTGACTTCAGAGTGTTTGGTCTGTTTCAGAAGATCGACGAGAGAGTCGTGGAACGCATCTTTTGTAGCATCTGAACTCCGTTGGAGTGTAGGCCGATCTAATGAATACACAATGTTCTTCTGATTTGCGTTGATAGACTTCAACTGATCTGTTGAGTCCGGCAGCACAAGCGATTGTTCATCAGAAACCAGTCTAGCAAACCTCGCTCTTCTCTGGAAGTCAGTGCAAGTCCCACTACAGGTTTAGCGTCACCAGAGACCCTTACAGAGATGTGCCTGGATCGACAGTTATCTGGAAGTGAATTTAAATAAAGAACACGCGTCTCCGACGCACAGCACACGACAGTGTCCAGACTTTAAAGATTACTTACC